>JALIRH010000054.1:600000-870399 GCA_023055505.1 Callipepla californica brunnescens
GGCCAACTGCATCCTGGGCTGCATCAAGAGAAGCATGACCAGAAGGCTGAGGGAGGTGATTCCACCCCTCTACTCTTCACTTATGAGATCCCACCTGGAGTACTGCATCCAGCTCTGGAGACCCCAGCTCAAGAAGGACACAAAGCTGTTGGAGCAAGACCAGAGGAGGGCCACAACAATGATCAGAGGGCTGGAGCATCTCCCATACAAAGAGAGGCTGAGAGAGCTGGGGCTCTTCAGCCCGCAGAAGAGAAGGCTCTTACAGAAGCACCTTACAGCAGCCTTCTAGGACCTGAAGGAGGCTAACAGGAAAGGTTAAGAGGGGGTTTTGTACAACAAAGGACAAGGGGAAATGGCTTTAAACTGGAAGACAGTACATTTAGACTAGAGATTATGAAGGTTTACTGTTAGTGAGACACTGGAACAGGTTGCCCAGAGAGGCTGAGGATGCCACCCCCCTGGAGATGTAGAAGACCAGGCTGGATGGGGCTCTGAGCAACCTAGTCTGGTAAGAGCAAGGAGGCTGGAACTATGCGGTTTTAAAAGGTCCCTTCTAACCCAAACCATCCTCTGATTCTGCTTCTTCTTATAGGGAGGACGGATTACCTCCAGGAGCGTTAATCCATTTTTATTCTCAACAAGATCTGGTACATGACCAATTCCCCAGTTTCAGTCAAAGGATATTCAATCAGTATTTCACCCACTTACCAAGATGTTCCCAAAAAACACAGCATGCACTTCTCAACAGGTGCTAAACCCTCCCACTTTCATTTGCCTTATATTAGGAGCAGAAGCATCAAGATGATTTCTAACTTAGACTGCAAGGCCCGTTCCACCTCAGTTTAAATCCTTCAAGCTTATCAAGACAGTTCACATTAAAATATCTTCTGAAGGCTTTGCCTGTAGTAGTTGGTAGAGCTCATGCATCAACCCATGACATAAATCCATTCTGATGCTCTAGTAATAGTCTTGAAAGCTTTATTTTGCTTTATTTTGAAAACATATTTTGAAACCTTTTCTTACTTGTGGCAAGCATACTCTTTTTAACAAATATTCTTCAGATATTTGTTGATCAACTCATCGACCCTACGTGCTCAGTGGCTTATCTTTGCCCACATTCCTCCTGTTCTAATTTTTAATGCTACAGCACTCTGCACATCTAGTGCTCCCTGGATTGTCCTTCTGCTCCCCACAGATAAAAGTATCAGAGTCACCACATTCACCCAATCTCAACTGTGATTTCTTCCATGTTCTCAAGGTTCTTCACCCTCAGGTGCTATAGGGACACCCTGACTAACAAGCAGCTCCACTCTTCTTTGGGCAGTGCCTTGAAGAAAGATTTCATGCTCTGTGCAGTTCTTTGGACTTCAGGGAATGTCTACCTGCTAAAAATAAGAAGAATATGAGGTTTTTAAAAAAGTCCTGGTTTTCAGGTTTGTTGGCAAGCCACTGACTACCCAAACTTGATCTGTATTTGACCCTGAAGAAGAAAAACTTTATTTTTGTGCCTGAGCTTTTGGAGGGACTATTGAGTTTCCATTCCGACACACACTGTTCTCTGAACTTTCTCTGCCCTATCCCTCTGAAAAGGTGCCCCTCAGAAATATTCTCAAACACTCTCCAGGAATGCAAACTTTCCACCTACAGAGATTTTCCCATGGTGAAGACAGCAACCAGAGCAGCGCAAACAGGGAGCCCTGATCCCAGCAGAGTTAGTAACAAAGCTAACAACAAAGATGAAAGTTACTTCAAATGCAATCTGTGCTGCATTAGGGTTTTCAAAGAAGAATCAGACTGCCAGGAGCTAAGTAACTAGCAGGATCTGATTCTCAATTCCCTTTTTCCTCTTTTGAGTTCAGCTTATACAAGCAAAGCATGCTTGAGCTACTGACACACCTACAATGTGAAGCAGGTTGTTTTTTGTTTTGTTCTTGATTTTATCCACAGCCCTACACTAAGTTCAGAAAACTCTGACTATCCTTCACTGCATGCTAAATCCCCATTTCCCCAGTTACAAGACAACTTTTCAAGTATACAAGATTTGCCATGGACAGAACTGATATGGACATTACTTAGAGATGGTAAAGCACAAGCAGACACAAAGCTTTCACCGAGTACAAGACCTTCTTTTAATCATATGAATGTTTTTAAATGCAGATCATACATTCAATACAGGGCAACTGTAGTGAGACGGAGCCTGACAGGTTTCCTCAAAAAATGAAGTTAAAGCTCCTACTGACTCCAGGAGCAGCTGAGTAAAGTCACAGCAATAATTCATCTTTTAAGACTCCTCAAAAGGAAAAATGCAAACTGTTCATTTCAGCATCGCTTACTGATCATCTCTACATCATTTATTCTCACCGTAAAGCAAATCAAACAGTGTTTCAGCAAGATCTGCGATACCCAGATATCTCTGAGAAAGCCTGTCAGTTTACATGTTTGTACTGGGAACTGCAAAAGATTGCTTCTGTTTCTCACAATCAGTTTTATGGCTGCCCAGAAACCCAATTCTCACATATTTCCAGGAGAAGACCCTACGTTGTGAAAATTATCAGCTCTTTAACATTCAGGGCTGACTTACAAGTACAACAAAGTAAATACACAGGCAACTCTGTCTCAAATTACATCCAAGTACAACTTCTAAATGAGACCGCAGTCTTTCAACTGCACCATGCTAGGTGAAGAACAGCACTGTCATCTCACAGCTACAGCAGATACCGCACATCTGCGCAACGAATACAGACATCTAAGATGAACAAGAAAGGTCACCCATTTCTGCCTCTGGTAAAAACCTTATCTGAGAGTTTCTAATGAGAAATGTGGGAATTTCCCCCCTCTGAATTCACAGGTGGCCTGAAATTTCCACCCAATAAAGTTTTTCGAAGATTCAACGAGAAAATATACAAAATAGGTGTGAGGCACTTTGTCTGGAGCATGAATGCATGAGAACACCGACCAACCAGCAACCACAGAAAGAGAAAGGGGAAGACAGCTTCTACATGACACTGTTAGCTAAGAAAAATGAACAAGTGGAGCAGCAGCAGCACATCCTTCGGATAACTGCATGTGGGCACCCCCCAAGGAGCTTTATTGAAGACAGACCAATTCAGATAACCACTTCAAAGAAGTCTTGAGTTGCATATACACAGGCAAAGCAGTCAGATTTCAAGTGAAGTGGCTTCCCCAAACTCCCAGAGCAGTGGTAGGACCACTGGTGAACCGGGCTGTTAGGAGCTCTTATGCAAGAGGGAAGGATAGAGAACAAAGTACTCTACAATGTCCTTTACAGTTCTGTTTCTCAGCTGCAATGTATGCAAAAAGTTGTCTGTGTCTCCTGGGAGAACCTGAGAAGACAAATGCAGTGAAGTAATACACAGCCAGGTTACCTAAAACCAAACACAAAAGGAAAAGACATTTTATAGTGAAGTGTTGGGAATTAATTGCACAGAAGTGATACGGATGGGACTTAAAGCAACCTGGGCTAGAGGGATGTGCCCCTGACTGTAGCAGGGGGTTTGGAACTAAATCATCTTCAAGGTCCCTTCCAATCCAAACCATTCCACAATATGTTATCAGCATACTGAACACAGAGAATGCAATAGTCCTAGATGCTTCACTCATCAGCACTGCTGCCTAAACAATGCTGGAAACTTTGGGGAAGAAAATACAGCACATATACAGCAACTTTCATTATAGTGAGAGTCACTGGTAAACTTCAGTACAAACACAAAATGTGTTTAGACAATGCCAGTATCAGTCCAAAGGATTTGGATTTTGAGTGGTCCTATTTGGATACAGGAGCTGACTCAATGATCCCTATGGGGTTTCCTTCCAACTCAGGATATTCTCTGCAGAAGGATGAACTGTACAGCGTTTTCCAGTGACAGTATAAGGCCTGGAGACATTCCATTGTCCACTGAATAATTCCTGTATTGCTGAGCTTGACTTGTCCCTGGGATCTTGCTGTTCAGAACTTCCAGAGCCAACCACTGAGGCGAGACAGACTGCCACGTCATTTCACAGGTCTTTTTTCTATGTTTTAAACATGGGAGTTATGCTCCCACTCCTCCCATCATTGGGAACTTTACCAGACAGCCACAACTTCTCAGATATGACAGATAGCGGCTTAGAAGATCCCTTAGAACCTTTGGGAGCATCTCATCAGCTCTCACACTCATTCCTTGGTCTACAGATGAAGACAACAGCTATCACAACGTCTCGAATTCGTAAAGGTTGGTGATACTCTCCTGTTCCTACAACGCATGATGGAATGTTTACGAAGTGAGAGCTGTCAGTGACATCGCCCACCGAACACACCAGGAAGAGATGCAAAGATTCAGCAGAGAGACCATAATGCTTCATTTACTGTGAAGTTACGAGGCTGATGAGCTCAACGTTGCCTCTTACAGCTTCCCATTACCTGAGTAATTACCTCTGAGTATCACCACAACAGGTATTAAAACTTCTCTACAAAGCATTACCTTGACAACATTTGCTTCTAAACTGCTCTTGCTACATAGACTGCATTTTTTATTTCAGAGTTCTGACATATGCTGAAATGATAAACGTGATTATTTTACGCATGGTTGTAAAAGTCATTATGTTAACACCACGAGGACCAAGCCTCAAATGCAGGAACAACATGAGCCACCATTGTCAATGATTATTTCCAGCATGAAATGGCCAAGAACCAACAGCTAAAGTAACTCTTCAGTTTCACCATCTGCTTACTGAGACAGCCACCAAAAACAGGCAGCTAAACCCAGTTCTCATCCCTGACTGTTCATTCCTGCCCCTTTTCTACCTGTGTTTGTACACACAGCTCTGCTCCAAAACAGATCCTGGTACCAACCCTGCACAAGACTGGTGTTGTTGCAGGTTCCCTGCCCAGTTGTAAAGAGATCAGGCCAGCACCAGGGGCCAGCATTTCGGCCACGCCAGCTGGCACCATAGCAGGAAGCAACTGCTTCTTTCAGCAGCTCTGCCATTTTGTGGCAGCTTAAAATTGCTGTGAAACTATAGTAAACTAGAAGCTAGACATATTCAGGTTAGAAATGCAAAAAGCACAGAGAAGAAGAAAGCAGGGAAAAGCGTTCAACCCACAGAACAAATTAAGTCTCCGCTCTTTAGGGACTTCAAAATGAAGTTTTTTAACGAATGCCTGTTATTTTTTCAGTCAGCCAACAAGCTACTAAGCTCAAAGCAGGGTGTGACTGACAGTCACACATAATGACCCACATCACCCCAAACGTCAGACTCACTGATTCAACAGTTCCTTCCTTCTGCCTCACATCTTTGAAACGCACGCCTGTCTCAGTTCTCTCCCTGGTTGGCAGGTCTGCATGCTTTTAGCAGTTGGAAGCAGGAGAGTCTAATGTAATGATATTCCTGTCTGGAATACATTTAGGGGTTGAACCCGATTTCTTCACAAAGAAGAAGTTCTAACATTTGATCTGGAATTCAAACCTTGTTACAAAGGAAGCAGCAGAAGTCTCACTCGTTCCTGTTACTAAGCTAGCAGTGATGAGGGAGAAAGAGCCATGCTGTGCCAGAACTGGTTACCGACCTCGTCAAATCTCTCAGCTGTGAACACAGTGAATGATGATTTTCTTTGCCATAAGCTTCTGTGAGTTAGGATCCTCATGTACAGAAGTATTAAGTAGAGGAGAGTTAAGTTAGAACTCTTGGCTTTCAGTTCAGAGTGTCTTTCCCCGTGTTTCAGTGATACATATAGCTGTTGAGTTACTAAGATGACCCCATTTAAAACAATTTTGAGATAAGGAAGCTTTATATACCTAAACCTATATATCCTGTGAGGCAAAGCAAGATGGAAGGAGTGGTAGAGGGCATGGCATGAAGAGCACTGCCTGCTGCCAGCGCTCACGTAGTACTTTTTCAGTCATAGCTATACACATACACCATCTTGGGGAAAAAAAAGAAAAGAAAACATGCAGGGTATGTAGGAGAGTCTATTTCTGGTGTTGCCAACCTCTGCCAAAATTCTATTCTTCATTTTAAATAAAGATGACACTCACTGAAGCACAGGATAGTTAAATTACACAGCAATACCTGCCAGGAAAGTAGAAACGGAGCAAGAAGGAACACAGCAAGACATCAGCATTCCTTCACATTCTCTTCCCCTTGCTTCCTGTACCACCATTAATTCCCAAGCGGAATTCATCAGCTAATCGTACACTTAAATCCAATACAGAGACAGAACATGGATTGGAGAAGCAGAGTTAGGGCAGGTAGCAGAGAGAGTGACTATTTATATGACTATATACAGGATGGGAAAGAACTGCTGGGAGATAAAAGATGGTCACTAAACTAGTTTGGCATTATATACCTTGAAAGCCAACAAGAACACATGGTAAGTGAAGATGTCATGCAACACTTAAGCACCTTAACCGTCACGAGTCTTTCAAGCCCTAGTACACTTTGTACAAATTCACATCCTTTGTTCTACATCTGCTCTTTCAAGTGGCTCCGTTGTGGGACTTGAGACACAAGCTCCTGAGCACAAAGAACAGCTCGTACCTTACACCAAAGGTAAGCCAGGGCAGCACCAAAATCCACTGGTGCTCTTCTTCTCCTGTTTGACGATAGTAAATAAAGAAAGAAAAGCACTGGAGAAACATAAAAAACATTATACTCATATGCAATAATTACCTAAGATTACTAACCTCCAGTGACTGAAAAGAAAGCACTGACACAGCAGTGTCAAGGACAATGAGAAGTGAGTCTTCTTTTACTGTTTAAGTCATGACACACTGACTGCACTCCTCGGGGGCAAGAATCCTCCTCCTGTAACATCCTAACTCATCTAGGGCTAATTGAAGCCAAACAATGTAAACTGAACTATTTACAGCGCAGGCTGATTCGGTTGTGTCACCAACAAAAGCTGAAACCAGCATGGGAATCAGCGTGGCACACTGCAGAATATTACTGCAGAATAAAGAGAGGTGTACAACAACATTAAATGCAGTATGAACTATCCAACTCCACCACTACTGCTGCCTGAAGGGAGGCTGTGGTGAGGAGGGGGTCAGCCTCTTCTCCCAGGTAACTAATGACAGGACGAGAGGGAACGGCCACAAGTTGTGCTGGGGAAGATTTAGATTAGATTTGAGGAAAAATTTTTTCTCTGAGAGAGTGGTCAGGCACTGGAATGGCCTGCCTAGGGAGGTGGTTGAGGCACCGTCTCTAGCACTGTTCAAGAAGCGTTTAGATGAGGTGCTGAGGGATTTGATTTAGTAGCTTGGTGGGTAGGGATGGTCATAGGAAGAATGGTTGGACTAGATGATCTTATAGGTCCTTTCCAACCTAATGCATCTATGAATCTAGGTACAAACCACACGGTTTAGCCCTGAACATAAGCATTTAAGTAACAAATTATCGTAAACTGACAGATTTAACACAGAAGGGAAACTCCTGCTTTTAGAAGAGCCAGATCTCTGCTATTCATCATGAGAGGAACCCTGTTAAACCAGTCCAGTAAAAGTACTTGTGGTATAGGGACTGTGAACTGAATCAGCCTGCGTACTACCCCTGTTTGTGGCCCAGGAAATGCAAAAGTCAACCATGGATGTACTCAGAAAAATTAAAGACACTCATTTTATGGATTACAGTAATACAGACTTCATTAGTCAAAGAATATGCCCCTTCAAATGGCTGAAAATATGGAACAGGGAATGCAGGGAGCTCTGGCAGGACAGGTGGACCTGATCATCCTCAGAGGTCTCTTCCAAGCCCAACCACTCTGTGATCCACATTCACTGAAATGAAACAATCATTATCTCACTGCCCTTAGTAGATACAAGCTCGCAGAAATTTACAAGTTCAACAGGGAAAAAGATAGTCTGCATTTTTTACATGTTTACTGAGAAACTGTAAGCGAAACCATGTCATTAAATACTCAAAAAAAAAGTTCCAAATAAATTCAGTTCTCCTTTATGAGAAGATAAAGATCTCTCTGCACCCTTTGCGATTTCCATCAAAATCTGAAGATTCAGCTTTACAAGGCTTGATTTGAAAAATCAGCGAAGTAATTTCTACGCCAAAAAATTCAGAGATAAAAGTATTTTCTTCAAGGGAGGCACGAAAATTAAAAAATTGAAGGAGCCCACCACAGTAGTCATGACAACCCCACTCCGTTTCCTTCTGCTCGCCCATATCACTGTATGATACCAAAAATAATCCACAGGAATTCAAGTATTGGCAAACAGAGATCTACTGGTGCAGAAAATAACTCTTGAAGAAGCAACATAGCCAGGAGGTAACAGCACGTGTCAGTGTCCAGTGGAGAATCTCTTAAATCTTGAGAGCAACCAGAGCACATCCCCAGCTCAAATCCCACCATCAAACCAGAAACACCGCATCGCTTCCAATGGCAAACAGATAACGGATCACGCCTTGCACTGTAGAGCTGCACAGATCTGTTCTTCATTTCATTTGCTTTCCATCTCAGGAGGTGTCTGAAGAAGCACGAGGAGTAATCTGCTTTGTGTTTCAATTAGAAACAAGGCTTTCACCAAAAGAACAGCTACTTTATAAATCTCATCTACTACATCTAGAGCTCTCTTTTAACACAGCTAATTAAAAAGGTTCATTACAGGACCTAACGCTAAGAGAAGAAGAACCAACAGCCATCCCTTTTGGTATTCTTCTAAGCAGAATTTACTCAACATCATGCACATTATTCCTCTGCTGCATACACTGTTACTATCGTAAGTTACGGCTTCTCCCAAACTCTGTATCTTGACAGCTGAAAACCACAGTCTTCAACACTTTATTTCTCATGTATCCCACACAGATCGGTTCTGCCTGTTATACACATTTGTATAGAAAATTCTGCTGGCTTTCCTCTCCAAAAAATACGGTTACATTTACAAAAATAAAAAAAAAAAAAAAGTGTGAGTAATCCAGCTTGCAGAGAGTAGCTAAGAGCTGTTTCTGGAGCTTTCTGATGGCCTTCACTGCTCTCCGTTCACCCAACATAAAACTCAAGTAACTAAACAGGCAGCTAAAACTTATACTAAGGTGCTAGCATCCAACGAGCAAGATCCTACCCAGTAACTTCAGCAGGATGCTTACAGACTCAATAGGAAGGTTTGGGTAGATAAACGTTTACTTCACTAATGTGACTCAAGTCAACTTTTTCCTCTACTGTTTCAACAGAGGATGGCATTTTCAGAGATGGCAGAATATTTTGGGAGCATCAGGAACATGGTCCCATAATTGGGTGTCTCTTTCATCAATTCACAACAATATTTTAAGGCTAGCAGCTAACTGCAGTACAGAATTTGGTTACAAGAACAGAACAAAGTTTGTCAATATTATGTTTGGGATTTTGTGTAGGAAAGAGAGGGAGATTAAAGGGGAGACCAGAGTGGTTCATCCCTGTACGTCATAAATGAGCACTGGAATCTCTTCAGGATGTGAAAGTGAAGTGATACTACACTTTAATGGAACATCAGTCTTACTCTGATCCAATACACTCTCCTGTTCAGCTCATGCAAATGGAGAGAAATCCAAGATGAACATGCAAAAAGAAGAAGGAAACGTGTGATGTCACTTTTCTATTATGCCTATCTTCCTTGCAGAAGCTTGTTTTAACACATATTCATCTTGAAAGGAAGGAGAGCCTGGATTCTACAGAAGTCCACAGGAAAACATCACGGCACACTGGTAGAAACTGAGATTTCTCACACAGCACCACAATCAAAACACACAGTATCAACCTGGGTTTACCTCACTTCTTAACAACACAGATGTCCATATCTGGGAGCTGGAGAGATGAATCTCATCAACAATTACAGGATTTCAGGCAATTTCAAGGCACTAGAAGCCAAGCTCCCACCCCAAAAAATGAATTCCTTGGCAAAAAGATTAGATTTCAGTATCAAAAGTGCTAAGATATATATACACCCAGAATATAAGGACGTTCTCTGCATTGTTTCCTTACCTGAAGGCAAGGGATTAACAAAACCCTTCTGCTCTCCTAGCCCGATCACAACCTCTCTCCATTGGAAGATGGGTATTTCATCATTCCAGAAGAGAAACATACCATCACAACTAATCCTGTTCCCTGAACCTGATAAATCTTTTGCGCCTAACCAAAACAAAAAAAGACCTAAAACAAGAAAGGCAGAGGAGTACAACTTCTATATACAGCAGTTTGCCTCATCTGATCTTTACATCCCCAACAGCTGGGTGACCGTGACCAGGGAAAGCTTACAGACAACACGATGGGATGCCAGCGCTTCAAACAAAGCCACTTGTAACCTCTCACACCACTACACACTCTAGACCTGAAGGATTCTGAAGTTACAAAGCTTGCCTGTACAAATAGGGAATGACATTCTGGAAGTAGCTGGCCCATTTTTTAACATCTTTGTTTTTTTTTCTTACAGCTGAACTATATTTATGTGGTTACACACACAAAGATAACGTGTTTGGGAAACACACAACACTGTACGTGAGAACAAAGTATCTACAAGAGTAGTATGAGGTATTTCATTACTTAGATTCAGTTCCCTATGATTTCACCCAAAGGAACTCCATTCTAGTGGTTTCTTACACAAAGAATCACAATATGTTGCTGGATATTTCCCATGCTGATCTGATACGCACCCTGCTGACCTTCATCTGGTATCCAAGTGGGGTCTGGCTTCACTGAACTATCAAGTCTGATTACAGCACTCCCATCAAGCCTTCATAGCTTGTCATTCCTGCTAGTGATATAATGACTTCAAGTATTCCACATCAAGAAAAACTCCCCGAACGATACCAGGAATAGCACGCTTCTATTCCTGCTTTAGGTGTATTTATGTCAGCCATCATCTTCTTCCAAGAAATTTCAAGACATCTTTCAAAATTCAGACGTAATTCCATTAGATTGTTGGCAGTACTGTGGTTAAAAGCAACCTCTACAAGCTTTACCATTAATGGCCAACAGCTCTACGAGATGTGTCCTTGGTAAAGCTCCCTGCAGGAAGAACAAGCACTTTACTTCCACACCCTGAAGAGACTCCAGTGCTCATTTGTGACATACAGGGATGAACCACTCTGGTCTCCCCTTTGTTCTCCCTCTCATTCCTACACAAAATTGAGGAATATGTCAAGACTGTTACCACCACATTCAAGAGACCAGCACCAGCTAAAGCAAACCAACAGAAACAAGGCCCTGAAAACAGAGCTGACTACAAAACATCTACAAACATATTCACGTGTTTCCAGAAGTTGCTGAACACAAGTCACATGAATAAAGGAGAACTTTCCTCATGTCTGTTCAATCACTTTCCACCTTCAATAAATCAACTAAGCTCTGTTAACAGCATCACACATTTTTCTTAAGACACTTAAAGACCAAGCGTACAAACACCCAACTGCACGCTGTAAGAACTCTGTGCAACCTTTGATTTCCTATCAAAATTGAAGGTGAGGTTGACTCAAGTAAAGCTGATACCTGGAGAAGAATATTGATTTCCTCGCACCAGCTCCAAATTGTTTAAGACTCAGCGGACAGCGCAGGCACTGAAATTGGTTTCCTGTTACAACAAACCAATTTGGACAAAGCAAAAGATGATGTCCTGACAACTACACAACGTACAGCTCGTTGTCGTTTCCCATCTCATCCCAATTTCTATCATCCCAGCACAGCTACCTCCCGTGACACATAAATAGTAGCAGAAGTTTCATTTATCCTTGGAATTTTTGAGAAAGACAGAAGACTATAGCCCAGAAATTTTATTAGAACTGCACAGAAATGGTCTCTGTTGGGGTTACAGTAGCAGAAAACCAGCAGTAAGAGAGAAGATGCATCAAACCCTACAGCAGCCTGTGGTACTGCGATCCCATTTGGTCTGCTTTCACCACAGACACAAAGCTGCCAACTTGGGCAAGCCTCCAATGGGAAAGCGTTTCCCATCAATACTGCAGCAGTTCCTAGACTTCAGCACAAGATCACCAAAACTAACTGATTATGTATGGAAATAATACCATAAAAATCCCTTCGTCTCTGAAGACAAGAAAGCTGTTGTTTTGCTCCCCCCCTCCTTCATCTTTAGATTTAAAATAAAAGCATATTGCATACTCCATATATTCTCAAAAATACCTGTAACTATTTCAGAGGAGCGTTCTGGTTCTGGCCACCAGCTTGAGAAAAGCCAACGCGTGCCGACCTGCTATTTCAGCACCTCAGACTTCACAAGCCCACGCCTCATTTCAATGAAGAACACTTTTCTCCAGTTCCTAATACCATTTGGCTCCAACACTGAGTGGAGAAGCCTGCTTCATACTTTATCTTCCCTTTGCAACACCTCATAGGCTGCAAAATGCAAGTCTAGCAGATCTGATGTAACAGAGTCCAAAAGCTGCAAAAATTAGAATTTCATGTATGACCGCACTCCTGGTGATGAATGCAGAGTATCCTAATGTGCTCCATTAAAGAAAAACTAATATAGTACTGCCATCTGCACTGCTTCACTGTGAAGAATCTGCCCAGCAGTGTGGTTACCTGCTTCAAACTCTTGCTTTCTTGTGTCCTCCCCACCCTGACCCTCCTTCCAAGTCCATGCCAGCTGCCAACCTGCGAGCCTCACAGCTTAATTTATGTAACATTCTTTAATCTGATGTTGCCCACAGAGCAGGATCTCAGTACTGATCTGTTCTGGTAACTCTCTCCAAATCCGCACGACTATCTGAATGTAAATCCTTGAATGTGTTCCAAAGAACTCACATTCAGTCAAAGGTTAAAAACTGCTACGCTGTGAAACAAAAACCCAACCAAATCAAACCACGCCATTCAGTATAATGCAGCAAGCTCTTTTCTTTCTGATTTGAAGGATGTGATAAAAAGCTTGCTTCATTAAAAACATCATACCACATCTTGAGAACATATCCTGTTATATTGCTCACTTTATAAACTCTGATGGAACAAGAGCAATACTGAAGCATTTATGCATTCTGAAAGCAGCTAGTCTCATTCAGTCAGCCCAATGCAATGCTTCTGCATACACCACTTCCATCCAGCTTCTGGAAAAAAGCAGTAGGGAACTTTTGAGCATTCTCAATTCGAGTCTTGTGGTCTGGTCCTCATTCTCCCCTTAATATCAAATGGATCTTAAGCCTACGCTCTGGCTAGATCAACCCTTCATAGGGGCCTCATTTCCACCTTCTAGGCCTAGCATTTTTGTTCCAAAATTTTAACTAGACCGTAACGAGAACAAAACTGCTGCAGATCTCTATGAAGATAACTAGCATTATACAGAGCTTCCATTCTTATCTCAACTGTTATTTAGAATATTCTGGATGAGTCTTGGAGTAGAATCTTTAAAATGGAGCTCCTCGAGACGGACTGAAAAGCCTTGACAGGTAAAAGCAGACATCACCTGAAGCATTTTGCTCAGTCCTACTGCAGACTTCTAGAAAGTTCTAAAAAGATAAAATTTCCCCCGAGCAACAATGGCCCAGAAGAGAGCTGCCCTAATGAACTTGTAGTTCAACACAAATTATAGAGACAGGCAGCTGAAGCCTGAGATCCACGCGGTGCACAGCCCTCTCCACAGAGCCATTGCAGAGAGCAAGTGGATGTTTGGAAGCAGGCTGTGCTTTCTGACCACGAAGAGCCTGATGTAGCACATACCAGGCTTTTATGATACAGAAGACACCAGAGTGAAGGTGTTTTCTTAAACGCAAATTTCAACAAGCATCCGTGCAACAACCCCAGCCCTAAGTGTTCTCAGGAGACAGAACGGTTGTGTTGCTGAGTCTTACAGAATTCAGCTATAGAAACCAGCTGCAATACTGGTGGAAATGCCTCAAAACAAATTAAGTACATGAATCCAGAGATGCAGAACTGTATTCATTCCATAAATAACACTATTTATCATTTTTAAGATTCCATTCTGCTCTAACCAGATAGAGAGGGTCACAACAATTGCTAAGTTCAGAACTATCTAAAACTGGGCTGTGCTCTTCTTTGGAAGATCAAGTATTATTCCAGAAGTCAGGTGATGTATTTTCACTTTCACATAACAAAGCAACTCCTATAGAAGTCACAATGAATTTCACACGCTGGCAGCCTGAAAGATTATATTCTATGCAACTGTAACACATCATGCTTATTAATAATCTGTCTTACTTTCTCTCTCTTTCCATCTGGTGTTATTTCCACGAATCCTTCACTAATTTTAAATTTGAAACCATTTTTCATTTTCTCGCGTCGTTTTATTTAAAGCATATGCTTCAGTTATCATCTTCGTCTGCATGTGTGATATCAATAATGATCCTGTACAGGAAGAGTCAGATTCTGAAGGCCCTATTAGGTAACAGCTTGCCTCAGCAACACGGGCATTCTACAGAATGCTCACACCAACTATGCTGGTTCCCATTTGACTCATCCTGGTACAGATACTGTACATCAGAATCTAAGCAAGCATACAGAGATGGTTAAAAGAAAAGCTATTTGCAAACACCGTGCAAGCCCACAAGCAGATTAAACACGAGCCAAGATGACAACAAATGCTGCCCCAAATCCCAGCCAGTGATCCATCTTACACACAGCATTCTGCCCAGAAGGGTCCGTAACAGGAAAAGGCATCAGAAATTACTGCAACAGAAAACTGGACAATAACCAATTAAAAAGAAAGAGATCCCTTCCACCTAAATGTCATCAGTTACTGCCTGGCATACGTGCAAGCATTCTGCTGACTGGATGACAAGCACCGAGAGGTTTCTAAACGTTATCACACTCGTTTCTCTGCTGTTACACAACTCCCTACTTTGAGTCAAACAATATCTGAATCCACAGATCACTACACAGCAGCCTCCCACCACGTACTTCTCCAGATTTTATAAAGTAGCATCGAAGCAGTTAATAGAGGAAGGTAAACAATTAGCTCCTTAATGCCGTGGTCTGTGTGTCCTCCTAGTGATAGCTATCTGAAACTGCAGTGACGTGCTGTTAAGAGCCTTTCTGTTTAACTCTCAATTTACCTTATCTTTTTATCGTGTTTTAGTGACTGCAGCTCTGAAGCCATATTATTACCCGTGCTCAGTCACCGAAGCAGAATCTCCACAAGCTCAACAGTGCCTGTGCAGTAAGGAAACACAATGACAGTGTAAAGACCATTGCTAATTAACCCACACTAAATTTAAAACTACAATTTCAGGAGAGTATACAGATAAAAGACCCTTCTGCAAAGCACTTTGGCTTTTCTTTCTATGTTTTGAGCAATGCAGAAAATGAAGAGTCCGATTCCAACCCAAATATCATCTCAAGCCTATGTGTCAATGTCTCACTCCCAAAACTACATATTTTAAATATAAAAATAATAATAATAACTTAGAACTCTGCAACTCCAACTCCAGCCCTGTTTCTACAAAGCAGATTTACACAAGCTGGTGCATATCATAACCTAAAGACTTATGTCACTTACACCAAACCCTTCTCAATCACAGGTCACTGCAGCTCATCCTCATGGTCCTGAGCTTTTTGTGTGACTAGATCACAAGCTGGACAGAGAACTGGTAAGGAAACAACCAAGCACTCCCAGATGTCCTTTACAGGTGAATGGGAACACCAAGACAAAGAAGAACGCAACAAACCCTGAAGAGGTCCAACATCTGACAGGGAGGCACATCATTCCAGCTGGTAACTGTTACTTATTTCTCCTAAAAATCATGTGCATTAGGAGACAACTTTTTCCATAATCAGTATCAGGATTAAGAACACGCTGATGCAGGCATTGCTTCCACTTCTCCACATCCACAAGCTTCAAACTTGGACAAGAAAAGAGCGGGGAAACATGTCAACAGAACACCAGGCATGGCTACTGCAAGTAAATTCACGTCTACGTTCTTCATCCAACAGCAACTGAAGCCACACGAAGCTGAAGTCTGAATTGTATTCTTAGAAATCTGTATGAGCAGACAGGGTTTGAGAGATGTAAGACTTAAGATGGACAAGCTATTGACGAGTGCTAATAACCGATAAAATCAGCATGAAGCGTAGAGGAACAGGGCCAGCAGGCAGCAAGGCGGGATGGACACGTACAGAATGACTTTACAGCTGCAATACAACACTGTGCTCATTGGCAAACTTACTAAAAAAACAGATTATTTTAACTGTTCACCTATTTTAGAAGTATTAGTATTTATTAAGCTTTCCCAACGCTGTTATTTCTGTGAAGATTCAGTATAATCTCCCATGGTCATTACACGAAACACCTCATTTGAATTAAGTATACAAATTAGCCACAAAAACTCGTTTTACTTGCATCTTCAAACTGACACGAGGCTCTCAGAAGCTCTGTATGTTCACACACTTTAAGACTACAGATAATTTCGACACCATAGCACTTGTTTACAAAGCTGTTCTAGGTTCACTCTGCTAGGACAGCTATCAGCCTTGCTTAGCAAAGCGGAGAAGCTAAATGACAATGTATGGGTCACCTATTTATGATACATTCCCTTCAACAATTATACTTTTTCAGTAAGTTGCTTAAAAAAACAACAACACAGTTCCATGCTACCTTGGAATTCTGATTTTTCCCAGAGGTGAGCTCTGTATCTTCACACACACACACACACACACACACACCTGCTGCAGCTCATTTTACATCGCTCTCCTATAACTCTATTTCAGCATGTTAAAATACACGGTCTCTATTGAAATCTTCAGTTTTAAATCATACGATGTTACCGACTGTAGCACCACAGAATAATAAAGCATGGCTGTTCACTTCCTTTCTCACACACATATGTACACTTGCCTCCTTTTACAACCAAATCCTTGAAGGATGATGAAATTTGATGGCTCCTTTTAAAACCTAAGCATTCAGAAACCACTGCTTGTACAAGAAGCTTCAAAGAAGGAAAATAACGAGGAATTTCTACTAGCACTGCATAGAAATAACCGCCCCTTAGGTATTTAGAACTGGCCATGAATTTAGTGCACTGAATAGTTTTGCCAGTTCAGGTTTTACACACCTTTGATGTCATCTGATTATTCGTCAGCGTATGGCTCCCAAGTTTTGAGACTGCTGATACTTGCTGCTGTGTCAAACTGTGCTTTAAGCTGTCCCTTCTCTTTCAGAACTGCCTTCCTCTGCACAGCTCATGCCCTCCATCACAACACGTTCCCATTCTGCAGCAAGAAGCAGAGCAGAAGCAGAAGTAAGGAGACAGTCACAAGCAAGAGAAGAGAAAACAAAACACAGCTGAGTTTTTCGAAGAAATACATTTTTAGATTTACCATGTAAAACAAAAGCTTTCAGGAAGTGGCTCGTACAGGAAGCCAATGACCTCACAGCTTCTTATAAATAACACACCATCACAAAATGAAAGACAGCAGCATTACTTGCTCCCACTTGAACGCTCGCATTAATAGTTAACTCAGTGAGCACCAGCAACACTCTGGACAGAAGGAATCGAACCTTCAGAAGTTCAGAACACACATCAAAGAATGCAATGTTGTCACTTCAAGAACTGAAGGGACAATTAAATCTCTAGACTTCATTTTTAATTCTGAATGTTAAATAGCTATGGTGCAAAGCTCTAGCAGGTGCAAGCACCCCTTGCATCTGAACCAAACATCAAAGGTGTGTTCTCTAAAACCTGTCCCCATCCCACTCCTTCCATTTCCTAAACTGCCTGTCACCACTTCTTGGCTGCCCATCCTGTCAGCAACATCACAGCTCTCACGATAGAAGTGCAGCTTCAACAGCATTCTTCCACACAGGTATCTCATCCAGGACCTTACAAAAGGTCACTCTTAACAGAGAAGATATCAGGTTATCAAAAGTAGCTCATGCTGGCATAAGCTAATTCCGTTTTATTTTCTGTGCGGTGTACTCAGTATCTGACTTTTCTTTCAAGCCTACTAAAGCCACATGAGTATACACAGCTGTCCAGCTCCAAGCTAAGTTTTTGTTACTGCTTAAAAAAGAAAAAAAATGAAATCTGGATTTAGTGTGGGAGCTCAGCTATTACAATGCACGTGTTTAAGAAAGAAAAACACTAGCATCACAACTGCAGTTTGAAAAAAAGAACTCTTGAAAGTTTTTTGGAGAGCATCACATCATCTGGACTTGAGTGCTATAGCACCTTTCACTTTCATAACCAGCTCAGTTTCTAAACCCTTACATTCATCATCCATCCATCATCTTCCCCCATGATCTTACAAAATGAACGAAGCAAATACTTAAATGCTACCACCTTTTAAGAGAGCAAAACAGAAAGGGGAGGCAATGTTATCTGAAGGACTGCAGAACCTTTTGGTATTTAACACAGTTTGACACGTCTCAGCAGGGCTTACAGGTTCCATTTATCTTCTGATCTATGGCAGCTTTACTTCACAGCTCAATCTCTACTCCACTTCTCACATCCTTCTTCAACATATTTATTCACACAGATGGATCAGAAGTACTCACAGTTAATACGAAAAATTCAAAGCAACATTACAAACTATTTTACCACTGATATAAGGAAATAGGCAGATTTTCTGTCTGGTTTCCTTCACTGAGCTCAGTAACTCAGAATGAGTTGAAGTGCCTTCAGAGCAACTGGATCTCACTATTGGATTTCTCTAAATTCACTAAAATCCCTGAACATGTTTTAAATCTTGATAAAAAGTTTTTGTTGGGTTTTTTTCCCCCCAAAACATCACTTTTCTGAAGACTTCTACATGCGACTATTCTCTGCTGATAGAAACATACAGACAATTAAATATCAGCTAGGTTTAGGATTCAGACACTTTTCATGTCTTTTTTCCTATTAGCAATCCTGGCATAAGATGGAAGAACAAGATGACGTCTGCTGATAAAACCATGTTACAAAAAGAGAATCAAGATACTGCCCAGGAAGAGCTGGATAACCCTAAAAACTTGAAAAGCAAGCGAATCCCAACACAAGATTCAGTGGTATACTTGGACGTAATATATTTCTGCCATAAACAGCTCCTCAATTCAGAAACCAGGAGCCCGTTACGAAGTGACCACGGCTCATCAGACTGACATACCTGTGATACAAGGCAGGTGAGACCCCAACTTACAGTATAACCCACAGCTGCCTGGAGACCTCATCAGATCGTCTGGAGCACCAACACAGAAATGTTGCAAATGTTGCAGAGATGGTAACAGAATGGTAACGTCGATGACAGCACAGTGCCCGCAGGATGGGAGGGATCCACCCGAGGGTTTTTTTGTTGTGTTTTTGCTTTCTTAATAAAAGAGACAGAGCTGTGTGATCACCAGCAGCGATCTTAAGACTAGAAATTACAGTTTCTCAGCCAAGCTCAGTAACAGCAGCCAAAGGATTCAATCTAGACCTCGAGCAGAAAAAAAAAGCAAAGAGCATGAACGATAGATGAAGAGAACGTGGTCGCTCGTTCCTGCTGCTTCCCAGCAACAGCAGAAGACTGCCTGCACGAGCTCCCACTCTGTTATTCTCTGCTCCATCGGTGGTTTGTGTTCAACTGCTCAACGGCAGCAATCAGCTGAACGAAGCAGAGATGCACCTGCAGGCTCCATGCTGGCCTCAGCTGGGAGACAACACGGCAGCACCGGCTCCAAAATGAAAGACACGACCATGAAGTTTCCGAGGCAGGAAATGGAGGACGATTCATAGAGCGTCAGCTGTAGAGCAGCAGCTAACAACTGCACGATGATTAAGAATAGTTTCTTCAACCATGCTTCTGCTTTGATGAGCTATTCCAAGCGTGCTGCACATCAAAGCCCAGCACAGCAAGCTAACTCACCACTGACTTCAGGCGTTCTGGTGGATATTAAGAGATGCCAAGGGACACTGTGTCCCACGCTGCTTTAAGTGAGGGCAGCAAGCAAACCTGAGGTGCAAATCCTTCTGAGATCTGAGCCAAATATGCAGATCAGACACAGCTCAGGACAATCAAAAGAAAAGGAAGGGGTGGGGTGGAAAAATCAGTGCCTGGAGATGAAGCTTTACTTGCTTACCTGCCTGAATAAGTGATATAATTCCTAGTCAGAAAAGCATTACAGGAAGAAAGAGGGCTGTGTAAGAAAAAAAGCTGCTGTTACTTCAGAAAGGGGTACGGTAACAGCCTTAGAAACTTTAAATCAGCAACCAGAATAAAGAGGCCCTAACCATCAGAGCAACTCAAGTTTTAAGTCCTCCAGTCCAACCAAGGCATTAAAAAAGTGCACTTAAGTTTCATGAGTTTAAGATTACAGCCACTAAACTGCATCAGGCCTCACGTGCAAGTGACAAGGATGATCATCTAGGAAGCTTTTCTTTTTTAGGCATCACCATGCTTCCCACACATTCCCAGTAATTCCATGGTTACATCACAAACGCTGTCAGCATTACGTATCTTAGAGCAGAAAGTCAATATTTAAAAGCAATAATAATTAGCAAGTACCGGAGAAACAATAAATAAAATCGACCCAGTTGAAAGTCGTGCAACCTAACGTGACCCCTTTGGCAATAAAAGCAGAATGGATAAAGCCAAACCATGATCACTCATTAAAAGGCCTTACGTTCCATCTTTGCCTAAACAGATATCTTCCAATTATGGCCAGAAAAGTCTTTGAGAAAACAAAGATATCTTTAATGATGTATAAATGATCAGTACCTATTAATGAAGCACCTAAATAAGAGTGAGCATGCATGGCCAACACTTTTTTTTGGTTGTTTTAAATACGTGGAATCCAAAATATCAGTAATATCATCTGCTACGGTGCTGTGCTCATTACTTCATCACAGTACACACCGCTGCTACTGAGCAAATGAAAGCACCTCTGGAAGAGAGCTCCTTAACGCATTACCTGCAGCTCTGAAGCCTGAAATTTTAACGTTCACACATGCTGTAAGGAAAAAACAACCCCACCGTGGCCCTGACTTAGGCTAACATAGAAGTAATCATCAGACTGGTAATTTTACAGGCACGCAGCCTAGAAAGATTTATTTGGAAACAAGCAGTCCTAGGGGGAATTTCTACATTGGTGTTTGAGTCAAACTTGAATACTCCCAATCACGATAATTCAAGGGCAGGAGAAATCCTGTAGGAAGCGTATTAACCATAAGAACCATTAACCAATTAACTGCAGTTACAAATGCACAGAGATGACTCATG
This sequence comes from Callipepla californica brunnescens, assembly GCA_023055505.1. Lineage (NCBI taxonomy): Eukaryota > Metazoa > Chordata > Aves > Galliformes > Odontophoridae > Callipepla > Callipepla californica. The sequence continues at coordinate 621,113 of JALIRH010000054.1, forward strand.
TAAAGAGAAACAAATCACTTCCAGCACGTGAGCTGGACCACATCACTTCATGGTCACACATAAAACAGATCTGAAGATATGTTTGTCACAAGCCAGCATTACCCTTGTGCCAAATGATTGATCTCATGGTAGTACAGTGACATATCTGCCCAAGAAATCTATATTTAAGATTGCAGATTTATTCCTGTACTAACTTCTGTACCAAAACCACTTGGCATCTCCCAGGTTAATTCCTTCGTCAGTCCAAAAGTCCCTTCTGGAAGAGGCAGTATGCCTTCTGTTTCATTTAAACAGTCAGTTCAAACACCAGTGCTGGTAAGAGCAGTAAGTGAATGAACAGGTAACATGGCCAAACGTGAGAACTGTGGAAGCTCCAAGCAGGAGCTGAATGCATAGGAATATAGGCTAGGAAAGGTGAGAGGAGCAGTTCACGCACTGCTACATTCTCACGCAGCAGAGTAAGGGATGGGATGCTTTCCTGAATGATGTATTGCTCTCTTCCTACCCCAAAAATTGATGATATATTACTATACAGGGACAGCAGGCACGTGGTCAAGAATGCTCGCTCCTAAGGAGGAGGAAGCTTCCTCTGTGGAAGCATTCAAAGCCAGGCTGAAGAGGGCTTTGAGCAGCCTGTCTAGTGAGAAGTGCCCCTGCCTACAGCAGGGGTTGGAACCAGGTGATCTGAAAGGCCCCTTCCAGCCTAAACCACTCCATGATAAGAAGTACAAAACATGGAAAAAACAATGGGACAGCTTCTCGTATTCATTTAACACATCCCTTAAGTTAGGGAAGTGTGCACGTGAATTAATCATCACCAGATCAGGTACAGAAGAAGAGTTCCGTGAAAAGTTCAAACGTGATCTTTACGTACAGAGTAAACATTTTTCTTTAACAGGTCATACTGAACTTTGCTAAAAATAGAATCTCACCTGCTCAGGCCTCCCTGCACTGGTCATCCATCCCTCTGCTTACTAACCTTACCTAGTCTGGTTTTCTGTGCTTCTATGCTTGAATTTCTCTCTTCAGGAACGCTCTCGTTCAGGCAGTGATCACTTGCTGCCTCCCATACCGTGCCTTCCTTGCTGCCAACTTGATTCCCCAAATCAAACAGCCCCTACCAGCCACAGCCAAACTTGCTTCACTGGGGTATCTCTCAAACTAGTTCAAGCTGAGCCCCTTTCCAGCAGTGCTGGCAGTCAGCACTGGGAGGACTCCTCCTCTGCAGCCCCAACCTCTTATTTACAGCACTTACAGGAGATGAAGTACACAGCAGCAGAACTGCAAACACGTGCAGCTTGAATCCTGAGCTATCCACAGAGCTGGTTAACATAATGTAATACTTAAATATGCTCTTATAAACCACAGGAGAGATTCAGCAGATGATACTATTAATACAAATACTACTTAACAGAACTCTTTAGAGGCACAGAGTGCAGAAGTAGAGGGGTCAGCTGAATACCAATTAGTTGAGAAAACATCTTTATATCTTGACTCATTTTAAAGAGAGAGAATGGTGGTAGGAAAAAAGAGATTCTGAATTCAGTTCTGTAAGAGATGTTCCTGCAAAGCCTGTCTTAAAAGCAAGCACTCTGAAGTTCCATTCATCTACTGCAAGTAGTGGAGATACTCTGAACATCTATCTTACAACTTAGAGAAGTCAGCCTAAGTGAGGAATGGGATGTTCATTTATACTTCAGAAACGTTAGCGTTATGAACCAAGGAGCCGCAACCCACCAGGAGGATTTCCTTCAGCATCACTGAGAAGGTAAGATGACTTTGCATTCATCTTTACGTCTTGACTGCCTCTTGCCAGCAAGAGACAAGAGCAGAAAGCAGGCATTACTGAAAACATACGTCACTGAATGCAGTTCCTGCGTCTCAACACAGCTGAACTCTGAACAGAACCGAGCACCATGCAAAGCCCAGTGCTCACAGCAAGGACAGGACAGGAGATCCCCAGTGATGCCCCCCACGCTCAGCTTTCTATCCTCTCTTTACATTTCCAGAAGCACCAAACCACAAAGGTAACGTAACACTCAGGAAATAGGCAAAGTCTGCTGCTGCTGAAAGAAAGGCAGAGAAACAACCGAAGAAGAAAATGGAATAGAATCATAAATACCACCTGCAGGAAGAAGATAGACTTATTCACCCTTTTCTTATTTGCTTTCTGCCAGGCAGTAGCAGAACAAAGACAGACACCAGCAGCAGCTACAAAGGAGCACACAAAGAAAAAAAAAAAAAAACCCGAAAGGAACAGGAACCACCACCACTTCTTTGGAAATCCTTATGCATTTCTGCCCACGTTATTAAAAAGAACAATGAACTGTTAACAGTATTGGTAAAGGTCTCTGCAAAGATTTACGATCAAATGTTCAAATGAAACAAACCATGCATAATTTACCCGGAATAAACTGTGCGGAGAAGCCAGTAACACTAGGGGTATACAAATAATTAGACACAGCTACAGAAGAGGAGATCTCTGCAAGTCTCAGGGCTGTCTTCCAGTTTAAATGCAGCTGGAAAATATTCTCTGAAGCAGCAGAGGAAGAAAAAGTTACAGGTCCTGTCTATTAAAAATGCTGTGCATATCAGAAACCTGCTCTTGAAAGCAGGCCTCATATACTTCAGGTAAATGGATTTTGTTACAAACTGCCAGAAGATGCACTACTTTAATCAGCCAACGGCGTGGGGAACAAAATTAAACCTGCTCATAGTAGGAGCACTCTGTCATCTCAAAGGAAACATGAGGGGAAGGTATAAATACAAGACACATCCCACAGACACTGGGACTGAACCGATACCAGACGTGGCAAAATAGCATTTATATTATTTATCTGACCTAGGAACTACGAGAGTAACACCACATGAACGTTCTCAGAACTTCACCCACAGGAAAAGACTTTTTTAGTCTGTTTTTGAAACCAGTGGTCTTCGAGCTACAGGGGCATGCAAGACATCCTGACGAGGGGGAAGGGCACGAAGGAAAAAGTTAAGAACTTCTGGTCTTGAACAAAATAAAGGCCGTGAAAGCAGTTAACTGCTATCCACAGATGCAGCACGTGCAAAACACAAGGGGAGACAGGAGAACAGACATCAACAGGCAGCATCTACACAACAAAAAATGGATGTGTGCTGAATGCAACTAAGGTTTAGGATGGAATTGAGTATCAGTGATATCAAACCACAGAACAAACTCGTAGAGGACCAGGCATGGTTTCATTTTGGGGCCTGAAAACTGCATCACAGTGAGTGCTCACATGCAATACAGAACTAAACCCGCTCATCCAGGCTGCTCCTGGAGCATTTGTTTTCTGTTTTGCCATCAGAGAGATCTCTCTTACCATAACATCACAGACCTGGGCTATCCACGCATCCATACCAACATTTTCTTCCATAATACACCATTTTGATTTCCAATACCACTTACAGCTGTCAGCCACTCGTTACTAAAGCAATACTTACAAGTAACTGAAACTGGATCAGTAAACATCAGTTCAATTTACAACTCATGCTTAATTCTCCCTGATCATCATCTCTGACTTTTTCTTTCCAGTGTTCTGCAAGGACTTCCTCATGAATGTCAGTAATTCTGTTAGAGAACAGAGGCCCTCACTGACGTAGGACAGCTGAACTCTGTCTTCATTACATCCCTTTAACCTCAACGCCACTCACGTATGAAAACTCCAGTTCCTCGAGGAGAATAAAGCAGGCGTTTTTTCCCAAACCATAAAATAATAATAAAACAGCGCTGTGCTATCCTCCAGGCTTATAAAAACCAGGAGATATATTCAGTGTTAGTGAAAGCTCATGTTGAGTCAGCCAGACCTCATAATGTGCTGTAAAAATGCTATTCAAACGCGAGCACCTTTTAAATTCAGAGCATTGATTTCTATGTCAGTACCGTCCCATAGGTACCCCTGATTACCTAAAACCCGACAGGGCTAACAGTTCAAAGATTCAAGCCACATTATTATTGTTTTCACGGGAAGAGCACACCATTTTTTTTAAGCTGACAGAGTCAGTTGCGGTTCCTAGATGACAGCTTTCAGAGAACCAGCACGTCCCACGACGCTGGAGCTGCCATTCTGGCTTCTGTTTCTACAGACAACGAAGGGCTTCACTGAAATGATGCCCACGGACGCAGATAAGAAGGGAAGAATACCAACTAGCCGATCTGGGAAGCTGGAGCACCAGGTGAGGCAGGGAGCATGTCCCACAGCCCCGCAGCACCCCGGGCCCACCAGGCAGAGCTGTGCTTCAGCTCTCCTCCGGCAGAGGGCAACGACACTTCCACATCCCCGTGCCGCACTCAGAGGCTGCTCCGAAACATCACTGACACCTGTCTGAAAACACAGGCAGCATTTAACACCGCAGGGTTTGAAACGTTTCTGCTCCGCTTCGACTTGCAGGTCTTGCTGAGAAAAAAATACCAACTGCTTCTCACAGACTTGGAATCCTGTCCTCTGTCAACAGGATAAACAGAACCCTGATAGCTCCAGCAGCCTGGGCCACTGCCACAGAATCGAAGAAGTCAGAATATAAAAGACACCCCCAGAGTTACACACATGCTGATACACATAAATAAATAGGAGGAGGGGTGAGGGGGTGGAGGTCACCCCTAAAATGTCCAACAGCACAGCAGCTAGACCTGAAAGCAAACAGTGCTTTCAGTTTACAAAACACGTGCAGATAACAGCTGTGTAGGGCAAATAACCCCCAAGAATAGCACCCAAAAGAAATAGTGCCAAAGATGGTATATTTCAGATGGGCTTAAGTAGACAGTATACAGATAGTTAATAAGGAAAGAGTGACTCACCTTTAAAGACGGTCGAGGCTTGCCGATAACTCCACTAGGGAGGGATCTCCAACCAGAGATCCTTCCCTGGTGGTGGTCAGCCCTTAAATGGGGTCTTGGAGTCAAACTCCACCCCTTCCAATCACACAGGTACATTACCTTCACCTGTGCCCCTGCAGCTGACCCGGTGCTCGCCTCAGGTGATCAATCAGTGGTTCAGGCCATGATTCAACAGTTCCCATCCAAGCTAGAAATCCTTTTTTTTCCCCTCCTGCCAGAAGTAAACACCGTTGCTAGATGCAAATCCTCTGTCCCAGGAGACTTCACAGCTCCTTATGCTAGCTGCGAAGCGAGAACCCTCCCTCTAAATTCCCATAATCAAGCAAAGATACCTCAGCTTCAGACATCTCTTCTGGATTAACTACCGCCAGCCAGCCAGCATCCTGTCAGGCTGAAACACCTGACAACGCTGATGTAAATGGCAACCGAGGCAATGCTTAACTCCCAGACAGGCTAAAATCTGAATGCCCTTTCAGTTCTCCTTCTCCTTGGCACAGAGCAGCTGATGAAGCCAGTATCTGCCTTCATTTGACAACACGGCGTTTGCAGAACTCCGACAGTTGCCACAGATCTATTAAAACTCTGTAAAGTGAACATAATATAGTGATCATGCAAATGACAACGCGTTCTGGGTCCTCCATACGCAGTGTTAACATAAATACAGTGATCTCTTCTGAAATACAGCACCAAAAGTCGTAGCAGAACCGTAATTCAGAGGAAAGAATCACCTCAGAATCAGGACACGTCCTTCAAAGCAACGCAGACCCGAGAGTACTTACTCTGCATCTCCTGAGAAAAGCTCTGTAGACAACATTCAACCCGAGCTAAATAAGCCCTGCGAGGAAATAAAGATTCCTTCAGCCTCAGCACTGCCCGGGCTGCTCTCAGGTTGCCTGGTGTCGGTGGGACACGCAGGCAAAGCAGCGTGTCCCTGCGTGCAACTACGGACATTTTGTAACAGCAGAGCAGGATGCTTTCCAGGCTTCCTCTCCCCATCTCACCGCTGCTTTCCATCTCTCCACTTAACTGCTGCTTCCAACAACCTGTGACACCAGAGGAAAAGCAAAAGCCTCCCAGTATGATTGGAACCACAGAAGCGTAGGGGTTGGGAGGGACCTCTCCTTAGTGCAACCCCCCCAACCCAACCAAGGCAGCTCCCTAGAGCAGGCTGCACAGGTGAACTGCATGCTAACCTCGCCAGCCGTACAGGGGTCTCACCTTAACAAACAACAAATATTTCCTACGCTGTTAGCACATCCTCAGTTCGGTGCCAGAGAGCAAGTAGGTGAGAAGATAAAGCAGGAGAAACAGTCTGACTGCTTTAGCATCTTTTTATTTACCAGCTCTGCTTGCTTACTGAATAATCACTTTATTTACGCTCTCCAGTAGGACCTTCTGTTTAACTGAGACCTACGTTCAGAAAGCACTAATAAAAATCACGGCTTACAGCGCTATAAATGCCCCTTAAACTATTTACTTCTCCATTTCTTTTGTTTGGGCTTTAAAAGCAGATTCGCAGCCCAAAAAGCCAACATCAGCAGCGACCATTAACTGCTTCCTAGCATAACAGTGCCGAAAAAAGAAAAGAAGAAAAACACAACAGAACCCAGTTCTCAAATAACAAACAGTACAGCTTGCCGGCTCAGGAGCAGCACCACCTCCCCGCACCCACATCATCCCACGTTCAAACTGAAATGCTCACAAACTAAACTACTGACAACGGCAAAACTCCGATTTAACGACAAGCAGCACATACCACCACCGTCCCTTTTTTCTTGCCCTGCTGAACACGTCACCTTCGGTCAGAAACCAAGCGAACTTCCAGCCTGTTTTACTGCCACAATTCCTATCTTTCCTGCGTCACCGTCGGTCTTTCGGGGATTCGCAGGGATCTCCCGAATTACATCCGTGGAGAAGCAAGTTCCAGGGGACCATTAACACATTCCTTCCTGAGCTCAGGACAGGTCGCAGATATCCACTAACGAGGGCCATCTGCAAGCGTTAAGCGCCCAGATCAGGGAACTAGAGAAGGTTGAAATCTCTGACCTTGGTTAAGGGTGAAACTTCGGAACAGAACGCAAACAAGTCCAGTTTTGCAGCACGAAGGGCTCAGGATGCTCCATCTTCTGCTGTGCTCTCGTAAAACCCAAAGCCGAAAGGAAAAACACTACCGAGGCATACAGCATTCACTGCCAACAGTTGCAACTCCGTTAACTGAAAGCCCCGAATAACACAAAACATCACGAAGCTGAGTGGGAAGAACAAGCAGGAAAAGGTTTTTGTCATCTAGTTGTTTTTTTTTTTTTCATTCAGCATTCACGTTTGCAAGTAGTTTTTATCCTTTCTTATTGCCTTCCTAAGCTCATACTCCGGTACTGAGATATAATTGGAGCAGGACACTTAGGAAATAACACCACGTAAATACTGCATGGTGGCTCACACTCACACGGCAGCAAAAACATCACCCCACGCTTCCATGGTTAATAAGGGGGGGGGGGGGGGGAATAAAAGTAAACAGCGATCACAGCAATGGAATAAAACCAGCCCGGATTAACGAGCTCCTCTCAATTTTAACCGTAGTTTTAACAAGTAACATAAGCAAACACGTGTTTTTAACTAAGTTCCCAATTTCCCCACTTATTAAAACAGGAAAAAAAAGAAGACTTGCACTACTTCCTGCAGCAAAAAATCAATGCGAGCACTCATTTAGGTCCTTTTCAAAACCTTTCATGAGAGCAAACAGCAAAATAAGAGATCATTTTTTGTTATGAAATCCAGCAAGTCGTTAGATCCCACCGCGAAACACTGAGTACCTCATATATGAAAGATAAATTGGTGCTGTTTACACAGAAGCGAGACGAACTGGCACAACACCTATTTTTCAGAGCTCTCTTTTTTTTTTTTTCCATATACATTATATTCGTCACCAAAACAGCTCAGCAGAACACTGAGTACAGCACGCGTTGTTCCCTGTCACGAACTGACAGCAACCGAAGAGAAGGTGAACTAAGTTACAAAAGGAAATATTTTTTTTTTCCTCCTCCAGCCGTCTGAGGAGATAAACGATCTCAGTTATAGGAAAGAGAAATGGGATGGGGGATCCAAAGAGCTCATTTCGTGTTGTGTGGCACCAACCAAAAAATAAAGCAATTTCCTGGTGCATCAATTCCAACGTGACAGTGACGTGCTCTGCACCTTCCAGCACCCAAAGATCCCCAACAAACTGCTCCCTACCTATTTAAGGTAGATTTTCCCCTACGCCGAAGTAGAAATGTACATAAAGACACGCAGATGTGCTGGTACAAAGCAAGCTGATGCTCCTTGGGCAAATAAACGTATTTCTGTGCCCAATGCCGTTTCATTTGACTCTCATAACCGACACGAAGCACCTGATCGCATGTGCCAAACAGAGCTGACCACTGTCCTTTCACCACCCAGCATAACGATCCTTTTCTCGGTGTTTTAAGGGGAGATCCCCCCTCTAACGAGGCAAGCTCACATCTGGAAATGCTCACTATTTCACAGGCAGAACACTGTAACGTAAAGAAGCATCGTCACGAAGCATCACAAACCACCTCCGATTCATTTAATAACCCAGACCTGCACAAACAGCGAAAAATCTTACCCTCCTTCTCACGTTCTGTTACAGAGCATTAAAACCCCAACACCGCTACTCCTAACACAAGATTCAAGCACAACTCTGATGCAGTTTTAAAGATCCGGGCACGCTCGCCAGCGTCGGTTATAAAATCATCTCTCCCTAACCTATCCTCCTTCGTCCGCCTGCTGTTATTTAACTCTTGAAGGCTATTTCAGAGCCGCCCTGCTAGGCTTATGTAATTCTTTGCAATACGTGAAATCCGACGTTTTTTAAAGCTCTGTAGTAGCAAAACAGACAGCACAACACCCCGATGCAGCTTGCTTTCCCACTCCTCCTCCACTTACTCTAAACTAAAATATCTCCGTGATCTAGAAATAGCGGTCTTTCATTATTTTATTTTTTTTTTTTTTCCCCCAGGATTGGGACCGATGCAAAGCCTGAACTCCAAGCTTTTGCCCACAGGAACAGACTCTTCTCACAGCCAACAGCAGACACACGGGGTCCTCTGCCTGCGAGCTGAAAGCCTCCCATCCAGAACTGCGTATCCTCTTACTCTCCGTTTCTTCTGCTATCTGAGAAGCCCATGAAGACAGCATTACGTCCCCCCAACGCCAAGCTCGCCTCTCTCCACGCCGGCCTAACCAGCATTCTTCCAGAGCTTTCCAGAACTCCACAAGGAGCATCGCTGGGATGCCCCAAACCCGGAGGCACTTCATTGCGAAGCCTGCCCAGCTCTCACAGTCTTATGATGCTGTGATGTGGAATAGCAGCATGCGGTGCATTAAGAGTTAACGCTGCGTGGGCCACCGATGGTTATTATGGGTCTGCCTGTCTCAGAAGAGGAGAAGAACCTCGTTCCCCAGAGGACTGTGCGATGCTTGGCGTTTTTACGTGTTCCTGCTCAGAGGGAAAGATAAAAAAACTGCCTGTGCTCATGGGACAGTCTCTTTTTCCTTTGGGATCGACCCAGCACCGGGTGCTCGCTGCCGTCTCACCTCCAGCATTTAGCATAAGGCCTTGGGTTTATCGGACATCCCCTCTCGCTCGTTTTATTTGATTTACAGCCTTCCACTCCGATTATATTGTATCATATCGTGCTATTTTGCTTTCTGGATACCTCGCTTAGTAAACCAGCTTCCCTCCTGCCGCCGTTTTGCCTCCAGGCCCAGCTCCCTTTCCCCCACACCAACACTCGCAGAACCGGCCCGATCCGGCCCATTCAACCCCTCACACCGACCTAGAAACATCCAGCGACGTCCGCTCCCCCCGCGCACCGACACAACGCGACCCGCGCAGGCACACGGGACGGCACCTAAAGATCCCAATGCCCTCTCCCCTCAGCGCTGGGATGGGATGGGGGGGGGTTCCCAGCCGCCTCTCCCGGACCCGGCCCCGCTCCCGTCCTTTCCCCGCCGCCGTCGCCCCCGGAGCGGTTGGGGGCGGCGCGAGGCCGGGCCGCGTGACTGCCTGAGCCGGCGGCACGTGGCCCCGACCATAACAAACAGGCGGGTGGGCGGGGGCGGGCCGCGCTCGAGCCCTGCCAAGGGCGGGCGGGAGGGCTGAGCGAGGAAAGCGATGGGGGGGGGGGGGGGGAGGAAGGGAGAAGAGAAGCGGAGTGAGGGGGGGGGGGGTGAAAGCGGCGCGGTGATTGGCCCGCGGGGCGCGGTAGGCGTGGCCAGCCGGCCCGCCGCCGTGTGGTGCAGTGCTGAGGAGGCGCCAGGCGGGGGCTGCTGCCGCGCGTCGAGGGGTCGCGCGCGCTTCCCGCCCTCACAGCGACGCCACTCCGACCGTCAACCCCCCCCCCCCCCCCCCCCCACAACCAGAGCGCGGCACCGCTCCGCAGCCCCTAACCCTCTGCCCGACCTGCCCCTCCGCCCGACACCCCCCCCCAGGGAGCGGCGATTGCCTCACAGCCACCTGCCCTCCCTCCACAGCCAGTTGCGCCACGCAGGAAAAAAAAACACAGCTCTCGTCCCCTCCCAGCACAGCTCCCCCACATCCCCCTCCCACCCCCCCGTCCCCATCCCTTCAGGCACCCCAAACCCGGCTCCTCGACGCCTCGGGGTCCTCCCATCTCAGTGCAGCCCGCTCCCCCAAACGTGGCTCCCTCCAATCGCCGCTGTTCCCTCCAGCACCCCAAACCCATCACCTTTCAGCGCGGCCGTTCCCTCAGGCACCCCAAAAGCACGCTCCACAATGCCACACGGTCCCCCCCAAACACGGCCCCTCCATAGTAGCATCCCCCTGCTGCCCCCACCTCAACCCTACAGCTCATCCCCCTTCCAGCCTCTCCCCATCCCCTTAAGTTGGGATGACACCCCGAAACCTCACAACGTCTCCTCCCAGGTGCGGCCGTTCCCCTCAGGCACCCCAAAACACAGCTGCCCACTGCCAACAGGACTCCCTCCCATCCCCTACAGCACGATCCCCCAAAACTCCTCAACCTCACTCCGTCCTTCCCTCCAGCACCCCAAACCCTCCCTCCCCAACACCGCAACGTCCCCTCCCAGCACAGCCACCCCCAAACCCCCACTCCTCCAACAGCACCGACTCCCATCCCCTTCCAACACTACGGGCTGCACCCCAAAAAACCCCCACTCCTCAACACCACGTCGCCTCCCACCGCGTCCATTCCCCTAAAGCACCCCAAACCCTCACTCCTCCAACATCACACGGCTTCCTCCGTCCCCTCCCACCCCAAAACCTCCTTCCCCACCGTCGCGACATCGCAGCCGTTCCCCTCACACATCCCCAAAACCAAAACTCAGCATCGCAACGCCCCATCGCCACCAGCACCCCCAAAACCTTCACCGCGCACCCCACACACGCGCTTTCACTCCCCAATTCCCCCCCTCCTCCTCTTTCCAACCCCCCCCATAGAGCCCCACGCACCCACCTGTAGGGCCGTGCCCTCGGCCGCCCACCTCCCCCCCGTCGCGTAGCACCGCGGGGCGAGAGCTGCGTCAATTCATTAAGCAGCGAGCGCTCCGCACCGGGGCCGGAGCATGCGAAGGGCTCGGGGAAGTGCTAAATATACTCGCTGCCAGCGAAACCGCCTGTGTCACAGGCCCGGGGCTGGCGAGGCAGAGGCTCTTTCCTCCCCGCCCCCCCCTCCCCCCCCCCCCCCCCATCGGCCACATTTTGTTTTTGCCATACGCACTTCGAAACGCAACCCGTCCCCCCCCCCCCCCCACACACACCCCCACCCCGAATCCGCGCTGCCGCCGTGGGGTTGGCTTTTCTCTGTGTGTTTATTTTAATTTTTAAAGGGGGGGGGTGCTTTTTTTTTTCTCTTTTTTTTTTTTAAATCCTCACCGCGAGGAAAACAACACCACGAACCCCTCCCCCCCCCCCCATGGCACAACCGCTCTCGGTGCCCACCCGCGACGCAGACACCGCGCACCTGCCGCGCCCGCAGAGTTTCTCCTCTCCCCTCACGCACCGCGCGGGATGGGGGTCCCTACACGAAGCACAAACCCCTCCTCTATACTAAAAAAGGGGGGGGTCCTGGCTGGGTGCTCGGGGCAGGGCCGCCAGGTGCGTGGGGCGGGGGGCGAGCGAAGGGGCGGGCGGGGGTGGGACGGAGAGAGCCTGCCTCCCTCCCCCCGCCTCCTCCTCCTCCTCCTCCTCCTCCTCCTCCTTCCCCCCCCCCCAGCGCCGCTTGTGTTTACCTCGAGTTTGAATTTTATCTGCGCAACATGAGCTGGAATGCGGACATCGAGGCGGGCACGGAGCTCCGCGGGGCTTTTTTTTTTTTTTTTTTTTTTTTCTTTTCCCTCCCCCTCTTTACGCGGAGCTCCGCCGCGTTAAACATGGCGGGGCCGCCTCTCTCCCGCACAGCCCCCCCCCCCCCCCGCACACATACACATACACACACATAACACGCGCAGCGCTCCGGCCCCGCTCCTCACCCACCTCCGCCCGCTCTGGAGCTTCGCAGACAGGTGCACGGCTGCGGGCCGCTTTTGGGGGGTTGGGGGGGAGGGGGGAAAGCTGCTCGCCCCCTCCACTCTCCCTCTGCCCCGCGCCGTCCCTAATGCTTCCCTCCCCGCAATGTTGTTTCATTATATCATGTCCATCATGTGACACCCGCAGGCCTCTCGATGGAAACTTAAAGGGGACTTTCACGTGACGATGCCGGACCCGACGGCACCCCCGGGCCTTCCCCGCCCTATGGGGCTCCCCCGCCCGCTGCCGCGGTGCTGCCGGGCCGGGCTGCCCGCACTGTGCGATGTCCTCGGCTCCCAGCAGCTCGCTTCTCTCTCCCTACGCTGTTTTTCCCCCTTTCCCTACCTTAATCACGACTATTTTTCCCCCTTCCCCTATCACCGCTATTTTCCCCTTTTCCCTACCTTCCCCTTTTCCCTACCCTCATCACTTCTATTTTTCCCCCCATCCTATTTCTCCCTACCCTTATCGCTCCTTCCCCCCCTCCCATCCTTACAGTTTTTCCCCCAACCCTCACCCCTTCTATTTTTCCCCCTTATCCCTACTAACGCTTCCCCCATCGCTATTACTAGCAGTTATTTCATCCCTCCCCCCCCCGTTGCTCTCAGCATCGCCTGGCACCTTGCGGATGCACCCTGCGGGATCCAGCGCGGCTCCGCTCGGCTGCGGCTCCGGTGCTGAAGTGGCACAAACTTGTTTGTGCCGGAGAGGAGGCAGAGGATGCGAGCGGTGCCATTGCTGTGCTGGTGGCACGGAGTTGGTGCGCTGCTCTCGAGCGCGCTTTTAGCCGCGCAGCTCTGCCGGCTGATGGAAAAACTATTTGGTGAGGAGCTCATCTGTAACAACATCGGCTTTCTAATGCGGGGTAGTGGCGGAGATGCTTGTAGGGAGAGGTGCTTCAAGGAGCGATGCTTGGCGCTGCCCTAGCGCAATCCCTGCACACGAACGGACCCTCCCTACCTCAGAAAAAGGGCAATAAGATGACATTTTCCACGCTTTGAGGAGACCCGGTCCCACGTACGCTGCGGGGGTCTCCGCTGGAGCCCCGCTGGCGGCCGGCGCTCCGGAGGCTGCTGTTCTGCCTTCAGTGCTGAAGCGGCTTCGGCTCGAGCTGGTGCCCCAAGGATGGTGGGGATGGGGCTGAAGCCCACCCGCTCCACAGTGATCCACTCTCCTCCTGTCCGGGCGATAGGACGCTGTGTTGTTTTCTCAGTAGTTCCCCAAATTCGGCTCCCAAATCCATGATGCTGTGGCAGTCTTTGCAGCAGAGCGTGAGGTTCAGAGGGGCTGGCCGAAGGGTGATGCATTTTGCAATTAAAATACCCCAAGAGTGTGTTCGGGGGCTGAGATGGGCTCCCCAGGGCGCTGGTCACAGCAGCGAGCTGCTGGAGTTCAAGAAGTGTCACAGCAACACTCTGAGCCACACGGTCTCATTTTTGGCTAGTCCTGCACAGAGCCAGGCAACAGGCTTGGTGATCCCTCACGGGGTCCTTCCAACTCGATATTCTGAGATGCCACGATCCCAGAAAAAGAGTGAGGACGCCTTGCCACGTTCCGTTCCTTACAGCCTTCGCTGAAAATTGCAGCCTCTCGATAATTCAAAGCGCGACCCGCAGCGCTGAGAACAGGGCTGGAACACAGTTTATCCCATTTGTCCATCATCTCATTCCCATGAAGGGAGCCATACACGTCACCTTTTCACCTCAGCGTGACACTAATGTCTGTTGAGTGGCCACGAGACACAGCAGCCCCGCCAGGGTACAGGGGCAGAGCTGCTCACACAGGCCCTGTCCCACTCCTTCCGTTCTCCTGCTGGGATTTTTGGAGTCGGAATATTTTTGTTTGACCCCATTACATTCAGTGTGCCCACACAGGGAGCTGTATATTTCACAGCTTGGTGCTTCTGATACTTGATTTGGTGTTTGTTGTTTTTTTTTTTCAGTACATAAACAGAATTTCTGTAGAAGCTGTTACTGATTTCAACAACAAAAAGAGTTAACTGAATGAAGCACGGTTCGTGCTCCCATCCTTCCCTTCCCTGGAGGACTCGGTCACAGAATCATGGAGTCATCAATTGGAAAAGACCACTGAGATCCTCTAGTCCCACCGTCAACCCATCCCCACCACGGCCACTAAGCCACGTCCCTCAGTGCCACATCCACCCTTTCCTTGAACACCTCCAGGGTCGATGACTCCACCACCTCCCCGAGCACCCCATTCCAATAATGCTTCCCTATATCCACCCCACAACTTGTGCTTGCTCATCTGCCCTTCCCTACCAAGTTTTGGGCTGTTTTCTATCACTCTGCCATACCATCCAGGCTGCCCCACTGCCATGGATTCTAGCTTCAGTATTCCTCCCTTCCCGTTACTTTGATGTTTGTCAGCCTACCCCATTAAGCTTCTTTTCATTCCATATTCCCTCCTCAGGATCGTTCTTAAAGGAGAAAGAGGCTGGAACCGGGATATAAATTAGTCTCCTCGGAGCGCTGCCAGAACCAATCACTTTTACACTGCTGCTGCTGTTCTGCTGTGTCATGGGAAGAGAGTTACCTCGCCGTGCAAACCCTTGCAGACACGGGGGCTGCAGCAGACACCTCCAAACTGCTCGCTGCGGAGCCCAGCCCTGCTTCACAACACTGAGCTTCACCCGGCGCAGGATTTTGGCTCAGAGAAGGCTCCGCTCTCCTCCCAGGCTCCTACAGGAAGATTTGCAGGAGGCAGAGCAGCAGCAGCAGCCACCACATCGTCATGTGGCCGTGTTTCATTTTGTCAAGCCCAGATGCTTTAGGTTACAGCTGAGCAGAAAAGCAGGAGGCAGCTCTGTAAAAACTCACCTTTTCACCGTGTTTGCTCTGAATCCTTACAACAAGGTCTTGGACTAAAAGAGCAAGGATTCTGCCTCCTCATGGAAGCATTGCTTGTGAGAAAATATGAGCTTGGCTCTTTCCACCTGACCTTATCTGCTCTAAAAACTTAATTTTCAAAACTGTGAGGTTTAACTATAATTCTCTCTCTTTCTCCCAGGTCCATCTTCCCTGGAAAGGCTCGGGGGAGCCTGAGGCTGCGCCCAGCTATGAATGAAAACAGTCTGAATAAACACTAGCGTGCACATACACGTGCGTAGGGATTTAAAGCATCCCGTTGAAGTGAACATATAGGAAAATCCATTGTCATGTGATAGGCTTTAATATCTCCCCCCTTAAAAGTAATCCCTAACTGATGGAGTCTGTGCTGTGGCAGATCCCAGGGGGCTCAGCAGCCGTTTGTTCTGTGCAGTTTCGTTACAACTGGCAAAAAATAATCTCCCCATTTGCTGCTGGATTCATTTGTAAGTGCTTTCACCGCAGCTGCCTGGAAAATATTCTAACAGTGAAAACAAGAAAACTTTGCTCGTTCCTATCCGCAGGGTTTGTTTCGTAGAGATACAGCCCTGGTTGTCCACAAAAAAAAAGAACATAAAACACCAAACTGTGGGGCACCAGCACGGGCAAAGCACTGGCAGGACTGAAGCTGATGCCATTCCCCAGGGAAACACATTCAGGGCCCTGCAGAGTTCCTTCATCCCTTTGCTACAGATAAAAAAACAAACCTCTGCGTTATATTAGAGCTCCGTCGATGTTCCTTCTTATTGAGAATATCATCTTTGCCTCTTTTCTGTTCATCTCAGCCACTGAAACTAGATCTTCTCGTTTCACTTCTCGTTCTGATTTTAGTCTTTAGTTCCTATGTGTTAGAAAGTGCCGTTTCGTTTAGGCGCTCAAGACAAGGGAAGGTCCGATTCCAAAAAGCAATTTGCAGAAATGTGTTTTCTTCACTCACATGCAAACAGCGCTGCTCACACATATCTTATGTGTAAACAATGCTGACAGGCCCTCAAAACCAAAACCGAATTGTGAAATTGAGGCAAATAGCCCAGGGAACCTGAAATGTTCTGGTTTCTAAAACACTGGCTGCTGTCAAAAAAAAAAGAGAGTAAAATAAAGCTCTGTTTACATGAAGAGCACAGTGTTTGTTGATCAAGTTTCTAAGGTGATGTAGCAGGAAATACTGATCTTAGGAAAAATGACACGAATAAAGCATGACACTATAATTCAGCAGCTATTTGTCAACTGATAACAGAAGGGGAAAAAAAAAGAAAAGATTTAAAAAGCAACGGGAGGTTTTCATTGAATTTTCTCTCTCCCGTAGTGGCAAATACAAATGGAGCCTCTCACCTGCTCTGCTCCCATATATAACTGTTGGGAGAGCAGAGCTGAAGCATTTATCAGAAGGGATGTTTCCATCAGATGCAAATACCCGCACTAGCTGCTGTCTCTACATCGTGTCACAGACGAGATGGATGCTTAAGCAAGGTTATAATGTACCTGCATTTCCTCCAGCTTGGTGCCAAGCTTGCTGAGTCATTTTCCCTGTTCCCGTTCTGCAGTTGGCTGCTTTTTCACTTTTCCCTGTTATTTGCGTGGGTCGTGAGCCCAGCAACAGATGAGAATAGATGCATGTATTCCTTCGGGCTGCCTCCCTAAGTTAATAAGGGTTCTGCCATGCTCTCCTTCTGCTTGCAGGTTTGTCCAAACCCCTCTCCCAAAATCATACAAACTTGAGAGCGAGCAGCTAATTCGAAGACAGTTCTATTCTCACAGGCTGCATAAAATTCAGTACTCAGGTGGGAGCGCAGGGCGAGACCCAGAAACCAAAGCAGAGCTTAACCACTCCACATTGGGGCTGGCAGCTGCCTTCTGGCCATGCAACCTCTGCATCCCAGCCAATTAATTTAGATAGACTAATTGTATCTACGCTGAGCCATGGCTCTGCCTTACGCTGCCCTGTTGGCTTGGATGGAGCCAAGCTTGGTATGGCCTCACAGGTGATAGGAACGGTGCTGAGTTCCTACCTAGGCTGGAGCCCTGCAGATTGAGCAGCTGAGCTGATGGTTTGGGAGAGCCCTGTGCTGGGAGTGAACACAGGATGACAGACAGGGGGACAGACTTCGACCCATTCATACCTGAATTAATTTGTAAGGCCTTTCTGCACCACCTTGCTTGGATCTACTGCAGGGCTGCCATACTACTGCTGAGTACAACGTAAGTTCTCATCTCAACTGCAGTTAATTTGATGCGGCAAACGGTTTCAGCACGACTGAAACTACAAGCTAAAAAAAGATGTGCCCTTATATGCGTAAAATAGATGTACAAATATGTGTTGTGTGCCACCTGCCTTACTCCCTGTTTGTTCCTGCAACAGACGCAAATGGCATCTGCTCCAGCAATACCACACCGCCTGAATGGACGCTTGCAGTAACCTGGCACTGGTGCTCTTTAAAATGAAGGCATTGGTGGTTCTGCATAGGAACCTCTTCTGAAGGGAAGACTTTTGTGTATCAATTAAGAATTGTTAGTGTCTGATGAATAATCTATAATACCTGTAGTACTCAGGGACACGGTTTAGTGGGCAATATTGGTGGTAGGTGGATGGTTGGACGTAGATGACCTTAAAGGCCCTTTCCAACCTTCATGATCCTATGATTCTATAGAAAATCATAGTCTATGGAAGCAGCTCCTCCACCGGGAAGTACATTTATTATCTCTATTGCAGCTGCTAGACCACCAAACTAGATCGGGGGCATTTTCCTGGACAGTCCATAGCCATGCCCATGGAGATAACCTCTGTCTGGAGGAGCTTACATAGCAAAAAAGACAAAAGAGTGAGCAATGTAACTCCCAGGCAGAGCAAACATGACCTTTTGTAAATGTCAAGTTAATACCACAATTTGGAAGCAGAAGGGGTGCATGGGTCAACAGGGATGGGAAACGCTTGAGGCTGGAAGCGAGGTGAAGGAAAAGCCATAGCAGAGCTGCGTGGTATGAGACAGAAAGGAAGAGCATACACAGATTTACATGGTCAATCAGCATGTCCAGGCTGAACAACAGAGAG
Source organism: Callipepla californica brunnescens (assembly GCA_023055505.1). Taxonomy (NCBI): domain Eukaryota; kingdom Metazoa; phylum Chordata; class Aves; order Galliformes; family Odontophoridae; genus Callipepla; species Callipepla californica. The sequence goes on from JALIRH010000054.1 coordinate 639,454, forward strand.
AAAAACCCTGGTGACCCTTCCCACAGCTCACAGTACCAGCAGCTAGCTCTGACCTAACCTCTTGCCCAAACCTGCACAGCCTGGATAGGCAAGACAAAGAAGGAAAGGAGCTGGCAGCCTGCTTCCTCCGCTTTACTGGTTCCACGCAGGTGGCTGAAGGTCTAATGACAACCCTGGTTTGGGGTTGTGTCTCACTGTGGCTCTGCCTCCTGCAGCTGCTTTGGTTACAGCTGAACCTCAGGGCTGGAGCAAGCCATAGTGCAGTGCTCTACATCCGGGGCTGCACGTAATTGAATATTAACAGGAACAGCTTCAGGAGCTGCACTTGGGAGGTCACAATTCTTTCCCTACTGCTTCTCCATCTTAACGGGAGGAGGTTGTTGGAAGCTTTTAGTGGATGCAAGACACAACACACCTCCCCAGCATCAGCTCCAGTTTGCAAACTGAGGCTTTAACCACATCCTACCCTATCTGATCATTTCCTTGTGCACCTTTTCAGCAACATGTGAAGTGCATTCACCAGAGCCACACCAGCATCCCCTAAGTAGCTGAATACTGCAGAGCATAAGGGGTGAAGTTGACAAAGTGAATACAACCAAATGATATTGTTAGCTGATATATTTTATAGAGGACATAATTAGCAAGATTATCGGGATGGAAAAGAGATATAAAGAGAAATGCTCAGCCATCTTTGAGGACTAAGGCTTGCAGAGGAAAACACCACAAAGGAGAGGTCTCCAACAAGAGAACCTTCCCCAGTAAAGGTCAGCCCTTACATGGAGTCTAGGAGAGGTGCAGTCAGACTCCACCCCTCCCGGTCACACAGGCGAGTTGCCTTCACCTGTGCTCCTACAGCTGATTCAGTGCTCACCTCAGGTGATCAATCAGTGGCTCAGGTCATGATTCAACAGTTCCCACACACAGAGGCAACATGAGCATTGATTTTGCACCTAAATTCTCCAAGGAACAAAGGGAGTCTTGCCTTTAAGTTTTACCGAAATTTTGCTGGATATGAATTATTGAGCTCTGTGTCCCTGTTTCACTCTCATGAGAACAGGAATGATCCTCTTGCTGAATGGGATGCTGTGAGCATCGTAAAAGATCCAAAAGTGATTTGATTTTTAAGTTGAAAAATGAAGTATCGTGGAGTTGGTAGATATTTAAGATGAAATGCAGCAATAAATTCCTAGGTACTTGTGCCTAAACTAGTCCATGCTGCCTACCAGGACCACTCAGTTCTGACCAGGGCTTGCCTGCTGCTCCTCCATAAGTAAGGAAAACATTCCCTCCCCCAAACCATACATCAAACCCACATCAAGGTCAGTCTACAGTTGTGTTATCTGTGTGAAACAAATGAAGTGTTTCACAAAAATAAAAATGCCCATAGAAACCGGTTCATTCAGAATTTGGTATCGGTCTAAGAGGGAAAAAGGTAACAACTTCAAAGTAGAAGAATGCTCCCCAAAATCTTAAGGACTGCAAGGCGCAACAGTTAACACCTTAAATACCATCCTCCTTTCCTTATATCAAAATTCAAAGTGTCCTTGGCATGTCATTTTCCTTCACCAGCCATCATTCTTTCCGTGGTTCCTTTATTTTTCAAAGAATCCTTCCTTGTCTTCCTCTTTTCATTAGTTGATGTGCAACAGATTCTACCATGAGACTGCTTCTGATTTTGTATGATTTCTCTCTTCCTTTATCTCCACCCAAAAACATCCAGCACATTGTTTCATGGTCTTCCTAGAGTTCAGTTCTTTCCAAGTGAGTTGTGAACTCCTTTCCTCTTTTTCCTCCTCAAATGTCCTTCTTGAACAACTGCTCTGAAAAAATTTATCCCTGTATTACTGCTTTATTTGCAATATTTATTTCCAGAGTAGAAGATGTAGCTATTTATTGCTATGTTTTTATTTTAATTCAGGGAACTGCTCTCTGAATAAAAATGCTTGTAATTTTTGGATTTTTCTTCTTTACCATATATCTAGCCACAGTGCTCCTCGCAGTAAATAAGACCAATTTAGTTCTGCTGGACACAGAACAATTATCAGTATCTTTGTTATAAGTCTCCTCTGTCTTCTCCTGCAGTCCTTTCCTTTCTAGACGGTGCAAAATATATTAGTCAGCCTGTCTTCTAGTTTTTCCAACAGTCCCTTTTGCTTTCTTATATGTCTACATCTCTTCTTCTTTCTTCTAGAACGGCATCCAAGCCCACACCCCGCTTTCCAACTGAGCCTCGTTAGAGTGGGATAATTGCTTCTCATTTTTCACCTATTACACTTCTGTTCATACATCTCAGAATAAGATTTACTACTTTTTTTTTCTACAACAACTACGCACTGCTCTATGTTTCATTCACAGCTCTTTTTCTTCTGAATGGCTGCTTGACCAGTTTGCCACTTTGCATTTGTCTGTTTTGTTGCTCCTGTATGTACCGAACCATTTCTGGTTGATTTTATACCGTTTCCCAGGGACATTTTGGAACACATTCTCCAGAGTAATTATATATTCTTTATTTCATCATCCAAATAGCTAATGAAAATATTAGAATTAAGTCCAAAAGCAAACCGTATGGGAGCCCATTTGGAATGCCCTTTAAATTCAGAGGGAAGGAATTACCAGTTCTTGTATGATATACAGAGATCGTAGTTCCTGATCAGTTTATTGGAATGTGGTGTGGAAGAGTGCTGAAAACCCTGTTTATTTCCAGATATGTCATATGTACTCCTGCTCCCTAATTCTATAAAACAGTTGTTTTGTTGAAAGATGGAGATTTAGATAGCTTTGACATCACTCCTTTCTGACAAATTGAAGTTGGTTGATTGTGTATTTCTATTATCAGTCAAGTGCTTAATAACTAATTAACAGTTTATTGTAATGTTTTTCTTCATTACATGCTAAGCTGACTGCTGCGTAATTCCCTCAGCTCTGCTTCCCTCTCTTCAAAGACAGTCACTACGTTTGCCTTTCTTCCCTCCTGGAGAATGGGGGATTTCGTTCTCCAGGATCTCTCTCAGGTAGACTGTTTGGGAATTGCTCTGGCCAGTGGTACTCTGGGGGAACTTCATCCAACCCTGTGGGGTTAAACTGGTCCATCTTCTGTTGGGCTCTTTTGGACTGTCTTATTCACCAAGCCAGTTCTGACAAATATCTCCTCGTCATCCTTATGGCTGAAGCATAAGAAATGATGACTGTTTCTCTCTTTCCTCTGTCTTTTTTCTAGTCTCATTTTCCATTAATTCAGTTACCAATAACTTCTGTTATCTTCTTTCTCCTGATACTTTTACAGAGCTTTCTTTTATCATCTTTTATATCCCTTACTAATTGAAACTCATTTTATCCCTGATCTTTCTTGTATTAGTCTTCCATGGTTGTGCCATTCCTTTCCGGACATCTTTTTCCTAATCTTGTTTCCAGTCTTTGTACAGCTTATTGCCCCTTCTACCTTTTCTACTTTACCCATTCCTTCCTTTCTTGAAAGGGATAAACTCTGAAGGAGTTAACCTTTGCATTACTGTTCTCAGCCAGCTCCTCACTACTAACAATCTCATCCATCTCTCCATCGTCACCTCCATCACTTGGGTTCCATTGCCAGCCTCCTCCCAGCATAGCTCAAAGCCCCCCTGCCATTCTTGAAAGGCAAAGCCTAGCATCTCTCTTTGCAGAAGTTCTTTTTCCAGGTAGCAAACCATTGTTTGCTCTCTTATCACAAATTTAATTATCAATCAATTTGTCTTTTAAAGCCATCCTCAACTCTCCACTACACCGGTCCTTGCCTTGCCTTTCACTCCCAACCAGTAGGATGGAGAAGGTTATTTCCCATTTCTCATCTGCTTCCTTCTTTTTCTCAGTGCCTAGATTTTGTAGTCTTTACCTAAAACTCTTTAAGGTGGCAGATTTATGTGATGTTCCTGTAAGCATCACAGAGGCTGCCTGCATGCTGAGGCACCCCTCTCCAGCTCGGTGGGAGGCTGAGCAGGCATTTAGGAAAGGCAATTAAAAGGTTTGAATGTTCTGCGCACTGCAACTTCCCTTTATTCTTTGAGATTTATAGCATCCAATACACAGATGGCATTGCTTTTCATCAAAAATTGTGTTGTTATCACTTAGTGAATCAGACAACAAGCCCAGACCCATGTGAAATTTGTTAAATGACGTTTCTATCTCTTTGGGTCACTGTTTTTCATAAAATGAGACCACCTTAAAGCAAGGAAGAAGCTGAACCTGCGAGGTAACATGAGGACGAGACCCACAGTTCCACCTACATCCTCCCACCTCTCATTTCTTGTTAACCATTCACGGGTGATTCCTGCTCAAGCTTTCCCGAGGGACTCCATGCTCACTAGCACTCACTATTGAGCAGGTACAAGAATGTAGGAACGCTTTAAGCCTCGTGAATAGAACTGTCAAGAAAGAATTACAGAATGGTTGAGGTTGGGAGGGATCTCTGGAGTTCATCTGCTCCAACCCCCTTGTTCCAGCAGGAACCCTCCACAGAATGGGTTGATTCCGTGTGCATAGATTTGTGTGGAATTCAGAAGCCTGCACTTGCTATAATAGCAAAATCTCAGGTCATTATGAATTCATTATCTAACACCAATCCCAAACAATATCAAAGAAAATCTGACATAGGATATGATTAGGAATGAATTCAAGGACGCTAACATGATTGATATGCTTGGGCAGTTTTATGGAAAGCCTGTCATGTCAAACAAATGGATGTTTTATTTAATGGGAATGTAAGTTCAGTTAATAAAGATAAGGTTGCTATAAATTATTTAGATTTCTGTGAGTTATTGAACAGTTCCTGAACACAATCCCGATTAAAAACAAAAAACAAAGAAAACTTATGAAAACTATTCTGGTGCACTGAATGGTTGAAAAACAATTTCACCAACGCATCTCATAATTTCATATGAAATGCAATTATACTGGAGTTATTGAGGTCTTCCATTTGTTTCTTTCGGACCCTGGATTTTTTGATGCCTTTAGGACTGACCCAGAGGAAGTGATGAAAGTCATCACGGAGAAACTTGCTGATGACGTGCAGGTCAGTCACATCAGCTCCACAGTAGGAGGACCGCGATGAAATAAGATGAATCGAAATGAAGCAAGGTGCAGTGTGCTGAAAATTGTAGATCATGCTGGCAAGACAATGGCCAAGAATGTAGGAGTGATTAAATAGCCCAAATAATCGACTAAATGTGAGCGCCCCGAGAGTTAAAGAATTATGCAGCAGCCTCAACTCATCAAAAAGCACCGAAAGCTTAATTTGCAGGAAAAAGACTTTGTGTTGCTCCTGAAAATGAAGAAGAGATCGATTTGCAACCAACGATGCCATTCAAAGATGTGTTGCAAGGAGGTGCAAATTACCACCACGTGGACACATACCCTGCAACACCAGGAGCTGGGACACACACGCTGACACCTCAGGGATCCGGGACAGAAGGCAGCAGCTGCGGAAGGGAGCAAACTGCTGTGGCATGCCTCAGGTTTCTCTTCATCATCCCTTTTCCTCGCTCGCCGTCATCAGCCACCAGCTAGTTTGTTGGTGCGAGGGAGATTGCAGCCTCCTTCAGCTGTCACATCCTGAATCTCCGCCAGACTTGTGTTGCAAGAACTTATGCCAGTGTTTTTAACCCAGAGTGTATTTTAGCCCTTAGTGTTCTCCATGACATAGAATAAACATTAGGGAGGAGATTCAGGCTTCAATGAGAAATGCTTTCCCATGATACGTTTTCATTTTGGCATGCGCAGTGTTTATGATGAAAGGATCCTAAAATAATTGTATTAGATGAACCGTCTGTTCTTCTAGCTCTGAGGCCAGTACAGCATGACATTTCAGAGATAAAATGTTGTGGAACAGCCTCTGACTTATAGCCCAATGGAACTTTTCCGAAGTCATTCTTCTTTCTGCTTTTACTTGCTTGAGGTTTATAACCTCAAAACGTCAAGCTTGCATCACAATGTTGCCAAAAGATCATCCTGTGCATTAACTCAATCTTAAATTGTAAGCAAATTTAATTCTTCTGGAGGCTGATTCACAACCAGTCCTCTCCCCTGTGTGAAAACTCCTCCTTCCAATTCAAAGGAATCCCAGGATCCACAAGAAATATGACATTTCCAGGAGGAGACTCTATGTGTCCTTAGGAGAACTTGTTTCTGCACACAAGTTCAAGTGAGTCTACAGGGCATTAAATCAAAGGAGACCAATGCCAGATCAGTTGCTGAGTAACTGATACTGATCATCATCACATCCTGACCAGCTGGATGAATGACAGCAACAATTTCTTGGGATAGCATCTAAAGTCGTCTCCATTTTCTTCCTGTGCAATTAGCTCGTGGCTGCAAACTTAACAAGGGAAAATTAATTTGTGTTGCAGATAGACAGCTTTGTATTGTGTCCTTTGGATGCAGGTATGTAATGATGAAAACTCTGAATCATTATGCACATTGCTTAGATTATTGCAATTATCAAAAAGCAAGGAGCGAGCCTTGCCAAAAGCTTTGAGAGTCACAGGTGAAAAGGGCTAGCCAAAAGCCACGTCATTCCTGTTGGGCCACTCCTGGCTCCCCTGGGAAGCGTTCCATTTCTGGAAACAGGAGGGGAAATGGCTTGGAAGATCCTTGCTGACGTTATCGTTTGCAGACTCTGCTTTATGGACAGGTATGGGATCCCGATGTGCTGGTCGTGGTGGAGGGTCATGGTGCAACCGAAAGGAGCTCAAGGCCACATCTCTACCTTCCCATGCACTCAGCAGCCCTTTTGGGTCGTGCATGCTGTCCCTAGCAAGAGATATGGCATATGATGCACCTTGATGTAAGGATTCTCTTAATGTGACATGTCTCTGTAGCTCCTTTTGCTGTAGACAGTGACAACGCAAGGCAAAACCAGAGCAACTACCAGCACAGCTGTTTATATTTCACTTGGGAATGGTTGCTTCATAGCTGGGATTTCTGAAAGCCACAGAGAACGGTGATGAATGGAGGATGATAGAAGCCTCAGCCTAAAACATGACAAGTCCTGCCCCCAAGAGCTAAGGACTGGCACTTCTGCCTGCACCTCGGTAAAGAAATGGGACAAACCAAGTGAGGCGTTTTTGTTGGATCATTTATTTATTGTTCTGTGCAAAGCACAGGGTGTAACTATCACCAGCATTTTTGGCTATTGAGCTAGCTCCAGACATCACTGTGTTACTATTACAGCAAAACATATTAGCTAATCATGAATTTGCTTTTAGCCACAGTGACTGCATGGCTTTCCTGTTTTTATGCAACGCTGCAGGACATGAGACAGATCCCAGTCCTTAATTTCTCCAGGGTGGAGACCTGCTTACTGCAAACAGCCCCGTAGTCCAGAGTATGAGGCTGCATGCAGGCATTGCTGGGGGTAGCTGGTGGAGCCGGCTGGACCGTGGTCCCATCCAATGGCTGCCAGTGACTACACAGGGATGGGCACAAGATCAAGAACTGCCCATGTTGTTTAATTTTTAGTGTGCTGCCTGCTGCAGATCTGAGCAAGGCGAACAAAATTCTCTCCTAGACAGTATCTGGGTACGGATCTGAGCTTGGTGTTCCTGATGGGCAGCTTGACTATAATTTCTCCGTTTTGGAGAGTAAAATAGTTAGCCTGGTGGCCAGCTGAGCTCGAAGCCAGGGAACACAGCCAGTATGGCCGTCGCTTGGTTGTACTTGTAAAGTCATTGCTGTCAATAAGCATTACCCAGATGAACTCCAATCCTTTGATCTGCCAGAGATTTCTAATGCAAAGGAGGTGTATATTTCTCAGTGGCTTAGTACTTCATACCTAATTTACCCTAGTATATGTGGAGGTACATTAGCCCATCTTAATAATCTCTTGCTCTTTAATTTGTCCTCTTTTTCTAGCATCTCTTTCTTCTCCCACATAACTTCTCTAGGTGAGCAGGGACTGCCAGCATGCAGAGAGAGGTCCTAGAAACTGCTCAGTAGTTGGAATTGTCCCAGATCAGAGCCCGGTACAACCCATACAGCATCAATGAGCCATGGCTGGGGCAGCCCAGGGCACTTCTCTTCTTGGGATTTGTTGGTGTCATTCACTCAAGAACAACAAAAATGTCCTTTATGTACCTGTGTTATGCATTGTGGGCACATGCTCTGAACAGATACTACCTCTGCATCTCGTATGTGGAACTGGGCTCTGCCTTGGGTGCTCTGTGCCAAAGGACAGTGGTAATGTCCACCTTGAGAAACCAGCTCCCAAGCTCCAAGGCCCACAAAGACAAGCAAGCTAGGCTAGATCCTAAATCCATGCTTAAGAAAGACCAGTGCATGCACCTGTCCTCCATACAAAGAAAACATGCTCTGCTCTGCACTGTTGAGGCCTTGCCTCAAGCACTACACGCAGAAGGACATAAAACTATTGGAGAGCATCTGAAGGAGGCCTATGAAGATGGGGATGGCTGATCTTTGTGGGTCTCTTCTAACTTGAGATATTCTGTGATTCTACGATTCTTTGAAACCCAAGACGCAGTGTGCTCCATGCTAGCAGAAGACCAAGACCTAGAGTTACAATGTCATCCCTAGCAGACAGCCCCAGCACAGACAGCCTGTTCTCACTGCTGGCACTTCCTGCAGCTCTTGGGCCAGCTCCTTGCTCTTCAGGCAACTCTCAGCCACCCTTGAAAGTTGGACATCCTTCAAGCCTAGCACCAGCCCCCTGTTCCCAACCCATTCCCCATTACTCAGGGAAAAGCCACGGAAGGAGCTACTCAACTCTTTCATGACCCATCTGGAAGGCAGCAGTGGTACAGTCTCAATGGAGACGTTACACAAACTTGCCTTTTCTCGACATCTTCAGTTTTGTTAATTTGGGATGAACAAGCTTCCTCGAGCAGAATAAGCTGCCTCTGCATTATGCTGACTCTTTGCTGGTATCATATAAAAAAGCACATGGGCTTTTGCTGACACTGTTATTCCAGCAAAATGCTCAAGAATGGGCTTAGCCTAATTCTTCAACAATATTCCCAGATTTATTAAGTACATTGAGCAGGCAAGTAGCAAGCATTTCAGTAGCAATCTCTGAGCTGGAAACAGACACAATGAAATGATTTTCCTTCTCTGCAAAATCCTAATTGCTCCTTTTACTCTCCGATGGGCTGCAAGATTGCCAGTTTCCTAGGAGGTTTCCTTACAATGTCTCATGCATTAAAAACTTCCAATTGATTCCAGTGCCCGTTCCTGTTTGCATTTTGAGTTGTCTCAATATCCAGGTCTTACTAGCTTTTGTTATGTGTAAATCCCACCATTTAAAAAGGTGTTTGGTATTCCTAAACATATTTATTTCTATATGCATCTATGAATGTTTTATAAGACTCTTTCTGTCATTTTTACTGAGTTATATGTTTTAATGAAGACTTGGAGCAGCTGACAGGCAGTCCATTTACGAATGAAAATCAACTGCAATTTTAGTGTTGCATAATGCACGTTTATGGGAAAAGCCTCATAGGAGTGGATAAGCAGTGGAAGCAGTGGGAGTCGATTGAGATTTAACTTAGTTTTACAGAAGTTATTTTAAAAGGCTGTAGAGTTAAACAGAGAATAATTTAATTTTTACAGAGTTTTTAATAGCCTCTAAAAGTCTATTTCTGTGATTTAATAACATGCAAGATCTCAGCAGAAAAGTAGAATTTTCTGCTAAATTCTTGAGGATCGTAAAATAGCTTTGTTTCCTAAAAATAATTCCATCCCCAAGAGAGCAGTTTCTCTAAGCATGAGGCTGCCTCCTTGAATCCGCATCTCTCTGCACGATCCCCTAATTTCAGATCCGTTTGCTTGGATTTTCTTTCTAATATTTTATCTCCATATTGTTGGGAGGGGAAAAAGAAAAAGAAAAAAAAAACAGAGAGAAGTTCCCTGTCTGTTTTTCAGTCAATAAACTTGATGTCTTTTTTCTGTTTGCACAAATGTCTGCTTTTAGAAGTTTCATATCATGTCATAAATGCTACTTGTTTGAACAAGCAGAGATTTATTTATTGTGCTGAAAGGACTTTCTGTGCTCCGTGCCTCATTTGCAGCATTATTGCCGATTGATTTCTGCTCTACCTATTATTGACTTGCCAGCAATATTCTAAAGCAAGGTTGGGTCCATGTCAGAAAAATTTGTTGCTTTACACACAGCCTTTTTCAGCACTATTCACTCAATATTGTTTCCCTTTCCCGGCTACTGCTCCAGTAAACGAAAACAGCTAGCTGTTGTCTGAAATGAAGAATAATTGGAAACATCATGCCCGCTTCTTTCAGCACGAGGAACAATTCGGCCATTTAGGGCTCCTCTAACACTCCTGAACGCCCATCTACTCAAAGCCTGGTGTCCATTATTCGCTCAGGAGGAATATTAAAACTTACAAACTCCTGGCAGCCTCCTCCTCGCAGCGCAGAGCAGCTGGCAGAGCACCACGCGTGGGGTCGGAATTACCGCATGCAAAAAGAAAAACCGGTGGGCAGAGCTGCTGCCTCTTACCTGGGAGCTTCCCGACCGAGGATCTGCCTTGCAAAACAGCAATTAGGGTCAACCTTTAAAAAAAAAAAACACAAACCCAATCCTCTGGGGAATGCTGGCTGAGATGTGACTCCGCCGGTTGTCTTTTGTTCGCACCCAGCTGATGCAGTTCCCGGACAACAGCCCCCGGGCTCGCAGCACCAGGATTGCCGATCCGGCACGGGCATAGGATGGAGAACATCATCCATGTTTCACGCTGAGCCCTGAGGCTTGGAGAGGTTTTCTTGTGGGGCCCTGAAGGACCGTGTGATGCCAAAGGTAGGGCTGGAAGAGATCCCACCGGTGTTGGATTGCAAACTCCTGTTCCGAATCCTGGAGTCGCTTGCCTCTGGAGGGAAGATTTCGAGACTTCACGAGCTGCTTATTCTAGCTAGAAACACAGGCACAGAAATCCTCTGCTTTAGACAGAAAAGGGGATGGAAACCTAGCACAAAGCACGCTTGTGTTTCCTCCTTCCCCAGCAGCTGCCTGTGACTCATCCCTTGGTGTCCCCTTAGAATCACAGAATCATTAAGATGGGAAAAGACCACTAAGCTCATCCAGTCCAACCATCAACCTACCATCAATATTGCCCACTAATCATGTCCCTCAGTGCCACATCCACCCTTTTCTTGGACACCTCCAGGGACAGTGACTCCACCAGCTCCCTGGGCATCCTATTCCAATATCTCACCACTCCTCCAGAGAAGAAGGTTTTCCTAATATCCAACCTGAACCTCCCCTGGTGCAACTTGAGGCCGTCCCTTCTCATCCTGTTGCTGGTTACCCAGGAGAAGAGGCTCTGTAGCCCCATCTATTATTTGCCATCCCCATTCTGTTCTGTGACACCTTCTTAATTTTGACCACCCAACTCGATGCCAAGCTCTGAGCTTTTTTTCTGGTTGCAGAAGTCTCTTCCTCGCTTATTTCTTCATACTTCCAGCTCTCTCCTTCAGTCTCTGTTTCACCGAGATGGTGCATTGTCAGTCCTCTTTCCCTTCAGAAAATTTATTTCTGTCTCTAAACACAAATGTCTGCTGCCTTCTCAAGGAGTCATGGGCATGACAAGCTGCTTGGGTAATGGTTCTCCTTGCTCATCCCGCTGAGAGGGTGCAGGACAACCTCAGTGCCCTTTGATTTAAGGGAATTTTCAGCCCCAAGCTTCCATCTCCAGTTTTCACCTAGACATGGGACAGATGTGTTCAGACACAGCTCCGTTCAGCCTGTGAGCAGTGAGGATCTGCACGGCTCTCCTTAAGAAGACCCCTCCAATATGATCTGAGCCTGGTTTTGTTGCTTTCTCAAGGCTCAAAGCCAGGAGGGACACAGGGAAATATTGACTTGCACAGCCTAAGATCTAAGACCTAAACTGAGGATATTAGGAAAAAATTCTTCTCAGGAAGAGTGGGGAGGCATTGGAACGGGCTGCCTGGGGGGGTGGCGGAGTCACTGTCCATGGAGGTACTCAAGAGGAGGGTAGATGTGGCAGTGAGGGACATGGTTAGGGGGTACGGTGGGGACTGGCTGATGGTTGGACTAGATGACCTTAGAAGTCTTTTCCAACCTTAATGATTTCATAATTCTGTGATCATACACATTAAGTTTGCACCTTGCTTATGGACCTGAAAAGCGGAACACGCACATTGCCCAGATGGTGGATGGGTGGGTAGGTGGACCCCAGCCTCAGGATGTCACAATGCTGGCATTCTTTCCACCCTAGAGTCCCCACCAAGTGGTCCCTACACTTAAGTTCCAGGCAGGAAAGAGGAAACTTCAGAATCTCCAGGAAAAGCCATCAGTGATCTCATTACTGATACTCATAGGTGTCAAGGTTTTTAGATTCTGTAGAAATAAACAAGGCATGAATACAGGCATAGAGATACAGGACACCATCACCAAACTGAGATGCTGCTTGAAAGACTTTGAAGCTGATCACACAGCACAGAGCGCACATCTGGGAGCGCACATCTACTTCCAGCCATTACACCGTGGGCAGATATTCAGACAATAAAGAAATAATGTGGTTATTTTGGCCCTTTCAACAGACTAACCCTGTATGCCATGCAAGCATGGATGAGTTAAACCACACTGCAGTTCTATGCATAAAACAGGTGTTTCTGTGACTTTTTTTTTTATGGATAATACAGAAGGAAAAGCTGGACACGGTCACATTGCCCAGCAGAGCCAGTACGGATTCTCAGGGGTGAGCTCCTGGCCCTACTGAAATGGATGGAAATCCTGCCATCAGCTTTACTGGGATTTCAGCCCAGGACTTTTGGATCCTTTCTGCACACTTCCCTTGCTGTCTCTGCATGATATACTGAAGCTGTAAGAGGCATCAGATTGCGTCATTATTTGGGCATCACATGAAAAAAGCCTTGTGCAATGAATCTCTTGTGCTACCAGAGTTGGGTTGTTGTTTTTTTTTTTGCCATCTCATATGGCATTTCTCTGACTTAGTTCCAAAAGCACAACTGGCTGGCATGAGGACATTTTATATTATATCATATTATATTATATTAGTCCCTAGAAGTCCAAAGTAGTACCAGGAGAGCAGTAGGGTCCAGCTGGAAAATGTGTTATAGCTCATAAAAAGCTACACATCCAGTGTGAAGGGTTAGACTCAATTATCCAGATATCTCCTCATTATTTAGCGTGGTTAATTACTGAATTACATTGGTGCACAGAGGCTGCCATCCTCCACTGTGCTGTATGGTGCCTCCAGTGAGGCAGCACTCAATCTGCCTGTGCAGGGCAGGGAGAAAATCCCCTTACCTTCCACGCGCCGGCTGTGAACGAGTTGCATCTGGGCGGCCACATGGCATGCCTGAAAAAACAAACAGGTTCTGCCAAGAAGGAAAGATTTGGAAGAACAAAACCTTCTGCAGCCCGTGGACAGAAGATTGGCTTCTTACCTCAGCTGTAAGATGCAGCTGTTTCCTGGGGATTGCTGCCCTGCACCAAACTATATCGAAAGGGAACCTGAAGCATACACAGGGGGCCAAGCACACAGATTCGGAAGTTGGATTGGATGATCTTTAAGGTCCCTTCCAACCCCCAAAGTTCTATGATTACACAGTTCTCTTTGCTGCTACCCAATGGGTTTAACATAGCATGTTTAACCACTTGGCCTTTAAAGCTCATGTCATCTCCTTCCTCTACTCCTGCTCCGTGAGCTCTCCAACCTACCAAACAGAGACGTCCTGTGAAGAAGAAATAAGCACAGAGTCACCAAATCACAGAACATCTCCAGTTGGAAGGCACTCTCAAGGATCGTTGAGTCCAACCTCCGGCTCCATACAGGACCACTCAAAAAACAAACTCTATTTCTGAAAGCACTGTCCAAAGAGTCAGCATAATGCAAAGACAGCTTATTCTGCTAGGGGAAGCTTGCTTACCCCAAATGAACAAAACTGAAAACGTGAACAGAAGGCAAGTTTGTGTAATGTCTCCATTGAGACTGTACCACTGCTGCCTTCCAGATGGGTCATGAAAGAGCTGAGCAGCTCCTTCACCTTCTGTGGCTTTTCCTTGAGTAACTGGAAATGGGTTGGGGAACAGGGGGCTGGTTGAAGCCCAATTTAGTGCGTGGCTGAGAGGTACCTACAGAGCAAGAAACTTTTAGCTTCTTGCAGTGAGCACCAGCAGTGAGAAGAGGTTGTCCATGCTGGTACTCTCTGCTGGGGCTCGCTGTGGTATGGTTGTGGTTCTATGATTCAGCCTTCTCTTCTCTGGGCCAAACAAACCAAGCAACCTCAGTACTCTTCATACACCTTGCCCTCCAGACCCTTCATCATCTTTGTAGCACTCCTTTGGTCGCTCTTTAAAAGTTTATGTCCATCTTATACTGTGGCATACAGACCTGCACAGTGCTCAAAGTGAGGCCACATCACCAGGTTATGGAGACCTTTTCACAGCTCTCCATTCTGAGCCGTGAGGAGGCAAAATCCCACCTTATAACACGGACTTGGTGGTGCCACCAGCTTCTGAGCTGTGCTGTTCTTCATGTGGTTCATGAAGCCCACAGGGAAGTTACATTTGAAGGCAAGAGCAGCTCCAAGAGCTTCCTGCCTCCCCATCCTCACACAGACTGGAGGTGGCACAGCTGATTCCTGCTGAGCTGAGCCATCACGAGCAGTCAGCTGGTTGGCAGCGAAGACAGATGCTGACAGCCCTGTGGGAGGCTGCAAAGTGATGTCACTGCCCCAACCACAGCCTGCAAACCCCAAAGTTTGCTGTCTGTGGGGTCAGCATCTTTCATCCTGACTGAGCAGAGCACTACAAGTGCTGAACAGATGCCAACATTAAAATGTCTCTGTCAGCCTCGGGTGAAAGAATCAGCAGCATTTGGGGAAGTACTACAAGGATATAGGAGCCAGAGCTGGTGCAAGAAAGATGTCCAAAACCTGAAATCACTGAGCAATCACTAGATGAACACGAGCAACAAGTCAGGGAACCAGATGGACTCATTCACACAAGATGCATCTTTCATGAGTCAGGTCCTTGTCAGAAGCGTGTGACCAGGAGCAGGAAATCACTGGAGAGCCCAAAGTGCTGGAACAAGTCCCAAGAGCAAGTGGTGCACAGTTGGCTTGGGGGAGGCACTGCTGGCTCCGCGGGGCTCGTCCAGCTGACACAGAGTTCTCCTTTGCAGGGAGATTGGCTTGGCAAGCTCCTGGACTCAGCAGGCATCCGGGGACTTCAAAGCAGGAGTCGTGCATGGGGTACGAGCTCATCTGATCAGACTTTTCCTAGATGACAAGCAATGCATTTCGCTGGTTTACCTCCACGTGCCCACGTGCTCAGTGCCCACCCTGCACTTTGGTCACATCCAACCCATGCTGTGCTACAGGTTTGGGGCAGAGTGGCTGGAAAGCTGTGCAGAGTAAAATTATTTAGGGGTACTAATTCACACCATGTGCCCAGGTGGCCCAGAAGGCCAACGGCATCCTGGTTGGTAGTTGGTATCAGAAAGAGTGCAGCCAGCAAGAGCAGGGAGCTGATTGCCTCTCTGAACTCAGCCCTGGTGAGGCTGTACCTTGAGTGCTGTTTTTGGGCCCCTCACTACATGAAGGACATTGAGACCCCGGAGTGTGTCCAGAGAAGGGCAACAGAGCTGGTGAGGGGTCTGGAATACAGTCCTATTGGGAGAGGTAGAGGGAACTGAGATTGTTCAGTCTGGAGGAGGCCCAGGAGAGACCTTATTGCTCTCTACAACTGCCTGAAAGGAGGTTGTGGAGAGGTGAGGGTCAACCTCCTCTCCCAGGTAACAGTAATAGGATGAGAATGGCCTCAAGTTGTGCCAGGGAGGTTCAGTTTGGATACTGAGCAAAATTTCTTCTTAGAAATAGTAGTGATGCATTAAAACAGGCTGCCCAGGGAGGTGGTGGAGTTACCATCCCTGGAGGCGTTCAAGAAATGTGGAGATGCAGCACTGAGGGACTTGGTTAGTTGGCATGGTGTGGATGGGTTGATGGTTGGACTGGATGACCTTACAGGTCTTTTCCAATCTTAATGATTCCATGAAGGAGCCACCGTTGCCTTTGAGCAATGGCAGATCAGTGGCAGATCAGATTTGAGTTTGTCTACATTATGCTTTCAGTCTTCAGTTGACTTTGGTTATTCAAAGAGGCCACGACAGCTCAGCATCAAGAGCTCATGCATGAAGAGCTTCATGCTCATGCATGAAGAGAAGGACATCTCCCTTTTGACAGGTTATCTTCAACTGTTTTAACAAATATCACATTGTGAAATCATGTTGAGTTACTCCTCTATGATTTCACAGAATCATAGAAGAGCTTGAGTTCGAAGGGACCTCAAAGATGATCTGGCTCCAATCCCCTGCCATGGGCAAGGACACCTCCCACTAGATCAGGTTGCTCAAAGCTCCATCCAGGCTGGTTTTAACACCTCCAGAGATGTGGCATCCACAGCTTCTCAGGGCAGTGTGTTCCACTACCTCACTGCCTTCATAGTGAAGAATTTCTTCCCATTCTCTAATACAAATCAAGCCTCTTTTATTTTAAGAACATTACCCCTTACCCTAGCACTGCAGGTCCTTGTAAAAACTCTCTCTCCATCTTCTGTATAAATCCCCTTCAGATTCTGGAAGGCCTCCATAAAGTCTCTCTGGAGCCTTGTCTTCCCTACACTGAACAATCCTAACCCTCTCAGCCTGAGTTCACAGTAGAGAGAGAGGTGCTCTATCTTCATGTTCCAGTTAATTATTATTTTTTTATTTGTTTCCACAGTTTATAATCTCAGAGTATAATCCTTCAGACAAAAATGATTTGCCTTCCCCATAGATGGAAAGTTTTCCATGGTCTGTTGTTGAATGAGCACAGCTTGCATGAGGAGCACAGATCAGACTATTTTCATCATCAGTCCAGTAGTGATTTTGTGTTTACTGTCTGTCAGTTCTTCTGATCCCTGTGAAACTTCACCTTCAAAATTACATTTGGCACTGAATTCCCAGCTGAGATGGACTCTGAGTTCTTTCAGATAGACAGTTTCTAATCCATTTTACAAACATTTCTTTGTTAATTCAGAATGCCAGGTTTTTAATGAAAACGTACCACAAATGAGTGAGGAGCACGGGACATCATGACAAAAGTCTGAACATGGTGTAGGGTCATAATTCCCTGTACCATACAAACCTGTAATCTCACTCAGGATTGGCAAACCAGGCCTATTTGAAAACACTGTTTTTCTATCAAATCCAGCTTGATTGACATTGATTGTATTTTCTCATTTAATTCCATATGGAATGAATCATATGTAGACATTTCCACTCTTTCGCACGGGACTGATATTGTATCTACAGTTATCTGTGCTGTCCTATTTGCCTTTTTATCAACATGCTATCCTTTTCCTGTCCTTCAGGAGCTCCTCCGTTTACCAAGGCTTGCAATAAGTTCAACACAAGCAGTCCAAAGGCCTATGGGGGCAGCTCTTAAGGGCCCCTGGATGTAACTTTCTTAGATTACTGCTCTAAAAATACTGGTCTGTGGTAGACATCCAATATCATCCTTAGTTCTACCAGATAAGATCCATCTTGCCTAATTTTAGCTGCCTAGCAGTCAGGTATTTAGCATGAGCCAAGTGTCTAGCCTCCCCTTGTCCAGTCAATGGGGGAAAGCACTTCTAGAAAGCAACTCATCCCATCCATCTCTGGAGTGACCCAGTCAGAATCAGTCTCCAGAAGGGCTGTCTCTCTCCATTGACTCCTTAGAAAGGAAAAAAGTTAGCTGTGTTGGGTACTGGTGTCTGACAGCTGGGTTTGACAAACAAACCCTACCTTAGGAAAACAGCAGGAGTTCTGTTAACCTCACGATACACACACCGCTCTGCTTCCTTCTAGATGAAGAAAAGGAATGTGTACTAACACTTCTGTGCCTTCTTCCTGTAACACCTCCATTGCAGGGACTCTTTTTGCTCATCAACCATCTGAAATTGTTCTTCATATTTTCTGTACCTTCATCAGCCCAGCAACCGTTGTGTTGCCTCTCAACAGCTGCAGTTTCCCTGGTCACTCTCTACACAATACACCTTCCACCTAGTACTTATATCCTCTTTCTCTCTTGCTTTTTCTTCATTAGATACACCTTTTTTATTACTTCTTACTGTTTTCATCTTGCTGTTCACCCAAGATGAATACCACACCAGCCCTGAGAACCTCTTCCTTGCAGCAGTCCCATCTCCATCCAGGGGGTTTGATCTCAAAATTTCATCCCATTCCTTCCCACAGCTTTGGGAAACGAATTCCTGCTGTGCTGCCAGCTGCTGTTCTCTCCTAGCTGCCATCAATGCCACCGTAGGCGATGTTCATGTGAACAGCCACCAGCTTTTATTTGTCATAATGAGGTTTGAACCCATTACCTCATGTTTGAGGCAAGACCGTTTGTGGCAGAAATAATCTCCTTTCGTTTTTAGAAAGCTTGATGTTGGTGCTGGCTGCCTGGAACTAGTTGCATGCCTGACTCACACTGACATTCCCCTTAACAACAGCTGTATTTCTTGGACCACATTATGAACATGGATTCACCAAAAAGCTCATTTTCCCCAGTTCTGTAACTCTGTGACCCATGTTGATTCGTAGATGCTACAAATGTTCCCTCTTCAGCTTGATTACAGCCAGGTAGAGTCACTTGTTCTTAAAACTGAGAGGATATAAAGGGTATTTGGGCCAACGTGTCTTAAGACCAAGGCTGCAATCCCAATTTTGCCTAGCAAAACCTTGACCAAAGCACTTTGTCTCCCTCTGTCTCCCTCTCCCCCACAAGAGAAAATCACTAACGCTGCTTTACAAAAAGTTCTGAATTTCTTGGATGCAGGGATCTGCACAAGTACGGACAGTTACTGCTGCAGACTCACGCTCTTAAGAGCTGCTTTCAGCATGGAGAACGTCCAGATCCACTTCTAAATAAACTGGCTCACATGGTTATCTCTGTAAGGAGCTGAGACCAACAGAAAACACAGTGTAACTACCAGAGTTGAGAAGATGTATTAGTACCAGAGCTCTCTCGGAAGAACAGTGGAGTCAGATTTGCAAATAAAGATAAGACGTGGCCTGAAAAAATCAGACATCGAGTCCAAATCTGAATTCTCCTAGGACTCTTATGTATTCATTTCTCCTCCTACTCCACTTCTTATGCCAAAGTAGATGTGCTGGCTACCACTAATGGCACCGTCCGGAACATTTCCCGTGCTGCAGCACTGAAACTCGTTAAAGAAAATCACCTGTGTGATGGCATTACTTTGCACTTTCATACAGTACCTTAAAAGGGAATTCCATCGCTGTCTATCGGCACAGACTGATGAAGCACCACAGTGTGCTCGCCCCATACCGCAAACGCACAGCAGAGTGAGGAGGTGAAAGAAGTCTCTGGTTCCTTGCTGTGAGGACCGTAGAACCACAGAACAGGTCATCATACAGTTCCAGCCCTCCTGCTACAGGTAGGATTGCCCACCACTAGATCAAGCACAAGATCAGGCAGCCCACAGCCCCATCCAGCCTGGCCTTGAACACCTCCAGAGATAAATCTTCTAGCTTGGGAAAGAGCTTAAGGATCGAGCCCAGCGATCAACCTAACCAACTGCATCCCATCACCAAGCCGTGACCCTCAGTGCCTTTCTGCCTTCTTCCATGCCCCAGTCTGCCCAGAAGTTCTCAGCAGAGAATCTGCACAACTGAGGGCACTCGCTGGGGTTATAAAAGGGGGAGGAGCAGCATGATCCCTCCCTGCTATTCCACCTTCCCTCCTCACCTCCGGTATTGAGTGGGAGGGATGTAGGCAGACGGCTCAGCAGCATTGCAGGATTTGAACAGCTCCATCTCTGCCACGATACCTGCCTTCCCTCAGTTCTCACTGCACCTCATCAAGCACATGGGGATGGAGCACAAGCAGACTCCCTGCTCCTGACCCTACTGGGGCCGGCAGGCTCCTTCCCTCCCACCCAGAACCAGAGGAAATGCTTGTGCCTTGTGCAGGAAATGGTGCAGCTGAGCCAATCCTCCCCTTCCCTCCCTTAAATTATTTAATGTCCTACAGGAGCAGATGACCCCCGCTAAGCAGACTGTCAGGAGAGCAGCAGCCTTTGATGCAGTAATTGGAAATTTCCATTCTTTGCTCGCAGCCTTGAAAAACAGAAGAGTCTAATAGACTGGGAAATCTCCATGCTGAGCTAGGAAATTTCCACGGTGGAAATTTTTAATATATGCTCTGGCTTTAAACCATGCAGGTTGATGAGGCTTCGGGGTTTGCATCTCCTGTCGTGTTTGGGGGCTGTGGTTCGGTTTGTTTCTGTTTGTTTCTTTGCCTTCTCAATTTACTTAAAAGAATCGATGAATGGCCGTGGGAAGGGTTGGAAAATCAGCCAGACCAGAAATAGTGCATTTGCAGGAGAAACACGTGCGGGAATCACGAGGCACCTGTAACACTCCGGGTCGAGTCAGAGGTAATGGGGATTTGTGTTTTAACGAGACGATTCCTGACAGTGATGTGGCAGAGGATGGCAAGGAGAAGCTCTGCGGCACAGCTTTGAAAGGATGGAGCTCTCGATGTTCCTCCCCCCCCCTCCAAAAAAAACAACCCATGAACCCAGAGGGTGAATGTGGCTTTGCCCACTCAAACACTTTGCCCTCTGCACAAGAAGAAGGTAAATAACACAGAAAGAGGAATCTGTGCGAGCCTTTGGTCTGAATGCCCATCCGTTCTCGCTGGTGCTCCGCACAGAGAGTTCTCAGGGACAGAAAATATAGGAGGGAATTGTCAGCTGTGCTGTAAAAATTATGATCAGGAGCTCGTAGGAACGAGGGTGGGAGGACAGCAGAGGAAACACATTGGAAGCAGAGCTACCGCCTTTCCTGCCGGTGCCACCGAGACGCTGCACAGCCGCCCAATGGCTTCTGCAAACCTGTGCAGCCTCTAAAGCGCTGCCAGAATCAAAGCCAGCTCCCTGCCAGTGCCTAGCATCAAAAAGCTGTGTGGCCTTTATGCTCCGAAGTAACAACAGCAAACAAAATGCTGCCAAAATACAGAACCCCTCGGCTTTGAAAACCAGCTTTCATCCAATGGAAATGACTGCAGAAGCGGTCGGCCTTCATGTTTAGTTCCCATTGGACCAGGCTGCAGGTTGCGGGTGAATTAGAGCTAGACTCAGTGAACCTTGTGGGTCTCTTCCAGCTCAGGATCTGCTATGATTCTGTGATTACATAAGTAGAAATAAGAGACTTGTGGAGACAGAGCCATCACGGCTTAGCTTTCTTTACCAGCCAGCTGTTCGTGAATGGCAGGGATGGGGAGGCTAGGATCCAGCCTGATCCACATCAGAGACTCTGTCCTTGGTCCAGAGCTTGCTCCTGGCCCAAGGAACTGGGAACTGCTCTGCAAAGACAACGTAACCCAAAGGCAATGAGGGTTTCTCAGCTCCTAGTTTCTAATGCAACAGAAGAGCTCTTCCCCCTTTGACCATATGTCCCCATGTGCCTTCAGGACATCCCAGCCAATCCCCAATGTTCCAGAGCTCGACAGAGGCACTGACCCATGATGGCCCTGTTACTTCCTCATGCCCAAGAACACAAAAACATAAAACAAACTTGGTGCCCAGCAAAGAGCTTTGCCTTTCTTCCAGACGGAGCAGCATGCTGTACTTCTGAAGAACCAAAATACCAAAGGGACCATTTGGCTGTGCTCCTAGAGGGACTGATAAAATAGGACGAAGTCATTGCCAGGTGGCACTGGGTGAGAAGAGGTAGGACTGCTCCTCGCAAGCGTGAGCCCTTTTGTCATGGGGTCAGCTCATGAGGTTGTCTTGAAGACTCTTGCATGCCCACCCCTTAAGCCCTAACTACAATTGAACCAAGACACCAACTCAAGTTCTCTCTGACGGGGAAAGAGCCAAACCATTGAGCATCTGCCCGGTACACGTTGACTACAGATGACAAGATCAGAGCTAAATCCTCTTCTGCGTTTGCAGTTAATGCAGAGAAGCGTCTAAAAATCCTCCTCTGCAGCTGTAGTTAATGCAGAGAAGCATCTACCTCTAGGGCACAATTTGTCTCCCCTGAAAGCAGACATCATACTTAACCGTAAGTAAAATCACTGAGCTTAGAGTCTGGCTCTACAACACAAGTGGGTGGATCCAAGCCTCGCAGACTACAGAAGTGGGTGACTTTGGCAAGACAGATGGCTTTGTCACTGAAATCTCATATTCATTTATCTGTCCTTAAATCTGAGTCCATCTGCTGTCTCCTGTGTTGCACACAGAAGATAGAAGAGGCCATTGAGGTAAGGTCAGTCCTTTTGCTTGAGATCTGGACAGCTCCTCGCACACCTGAGCCCTGGTTCGTTCCTTCAGCCCCAAAGGCACAGGAAGAATACCAACAATGCGCTGTTTCCTTCTGCATTCAATTGTTCACCCTAGACAGGGGCTTTAAAAGAAGTAAATAAATAAATAAAATGGCACTAAGCTTTGCCCATGGCTTTTTTTTTTTTTTTCCAAGGATTTCTTTATTATTTCCTCTTTGCTGCTGCTGCCAAAGAGTCATCAGATTTGATTTGTTTCCTCAATCCTGGAGGTGAGCCAAAGTCAGGAGGAGGTCTTCAAAATGAGAACTGTCTTTGAGCTGTCCGAAAATGCTGTCCTGGAGCCTGGCACGTGGTTCAGCTGCAATGCAATGCTGGGACAGAAGCAGGGGGCTTGCCTGCTCTGCAGCTCAGCCTGACTGTAGAGCTCAAGCCCTGGACAGCCAGCTGAACCCAAAAAGGTCTCCTGTGGGAAGAGACTCACACCCAACCTTCCCACACAGAAGTCCTGGGAATCATAGAATTATTTAGTTTGGAAAAGACCTCTAAGGTCATCAAGTCCAACAGTTAACCTAGCACCACCAAGTCCACCACTAAACCATGTCCCTAAGAACCACACCTTCACATCTTTTAAATCCCTCCAAAGATGGGGTCCGTACTGATTCTCTGTGCAGAGTGTTACAATCCTTCACAACCCTTTCAGTGAATATATTTTTCTTAATATCCAACCTAAATCTCCCCCTGGCACAACTTGAGGCCACCTCTTCCTGTCCCATCGCTTGTTGCTTGGGAGAAGAGGCCAACCCTCACTCAGTACAACCTCCTTTGAGGCAGACATAGAGAGCAATGAAGTCTCCCCTGATCCTCCTTTTTCTCCAGGGTAAATAGCCCCAGTTCATTACTGCTTTGCGCACCCTACAGACGCAGAGGACGGACGGCTATATGTGATGGCATAGCAGACAGGCTGACTTTATCCTCCTCCTGAGTGCTGTTAGTCCTGAAAAGGATTTATTGGGATGGGTTGTTTGATTTAATATGCTGTGGAACCGCTCTATGGATCACAAAATCAAAAGGTGATGAAAGACCTTCAGCAAAATGTAGGCAAACGCTGCCAGCAGCATTTTGCCCATATTTCCTCACGCGTTCCAAGAGATTTGCTAGATTTGTGTTTGGGTGGGTGTGGTTTTTTTAGCTCATTAAGAGTTTTACTGGTCTAGGTCAAGTTTTACTGGCATTTAGAAACTGTATGTCAAATTTACAACCGAAATGTTCACAGCTGAGGGATTTGCACTGAAGCTGAAGCTGTTTAAATAATCAGTCCATCGCAGAGCAGCCGTACGCTCTGGTTGGGCACAACACACCCATCCAAACATGATCTGCTCCAGAACAGTGCCCGTGGCTGAAGTGTGCAGGACACCATCAAAAACTGTAGCACTTCTCCCAACCTCAGGAAGACTGCTCTCATTATTCAGCCTATAGGATTTATTCCAGCCATTTTCCAAAGTGAATTTTCCCTGTTCCCTGTTAGTCTGGCTGCCCATGGACTCTGGGGTTTACACGTTTGAGCACTGTGCTTCAGGTTCATGTTTTATGTACGGGTCTCTTCATCTTCTCTCACAGCTTGTGAACCTGTTGGCCAACTTCAGCTGAATTCGATAGAGAGCTACTGAAATTTCTGGGAATTTAATGAAAGGAGGCAGGCAGGGGAAGGGGAGCAGCAGGGCAAGGCTGCATACTGATGGAAGTCCTATGGGAATCGATGCAGCCATGAGATCTTGCAAGGACATCACCAGCAAGCAAAGCTTCAGTCTCTTACCCTACGAGACTCCAGAGAACCCAGACACAAATTTCACCCTTACTGGAGACCTCATCCCTCTCTACAAGAACTGCTGTTTTTTTAATTCAGAAGATGTTGTTTTAAGAATGTGGTGCAGCATCAGAAGGAAAACGCAGCGAGGGGCACCATTACCAGGCAGAGCAGAGCAGAAAGCGCTGCCTCCTGTTGTGATGCTCTGCAGTGCTGAACACTGGAGGAAGAAAACACTAAACAGAAACAGGTTGTGACATTGGCTCGTGGCCTGAGCACAGGCCTGGGAGCTTGGAAATCCCAAGATCAAATCATGTCCCTGATAACAGCTCCTTTTATTGCCTACAAGCACTTGGGCTTTTTGGCTACCTTCGCTAAAAGAAAAGGAAATAATAGATCCTGTCTCCCAGGATCATTCCTGTCCGGCACTATATAATCACTAGATGTGCACAGAGGATGAAATGTACCCCACAGTGAAATAAAAGGCACCAGCCATCACTCCTGAAGGCATTCAAAGCTTCTCCCTACCTTTGACAGCTGCCATGCTACGGCAGAGATTGTTCTGCTCAGCCCCAGCCTCAGAATCCAAATTTAGATCTTGTCCTATGACAGGAATCATTTACATGACAAAATCTGCCTTTCTCCAGATCTCACTCATTAAGTCCTGCTTCCCACACAGTGTAGCAGCATCACGCCGGTGGAGTCTGGAGCGTGACAGGAAACCCAACATGGGGACAGCAGCAGGTCCATGAACAGGATGGATGCTCTCCCTGGGACACAGCTGGGTGCTCAGCACTTCGGGGACACCCCAGGCAGCCAGGTGAGAGCTCCTCATTGTCCTGCAATCCAACCAAGGACCTTCTGGTGGGACTGGAGCTCAGCAGTGAGTGGGGAGAGCTGACCGTGGAGCATTTCAGGTGGGATATTAAAAGAAATTGCTTCCCTGAAAGAGTGGTCAGGCATGGGAACGGGCTGCCCGGGGAGGGGGTGCAGACACTGTTCCTGGAGGTGTTCAAGAAATATGTAGACATGGTACCTAGGGACATGGTTTAGTAGGCAGTATGGAATGAGAGAATGGAATTTTTGGCAGCTGCTGAGGTCTCTGCTGAGCATCTGGAGTGGAAAGACCCACTGTGCAGTCACTGCTGTTCTCCAGTGGATGATCAAAGACCACACCCACGGCAGGGGTTGGAACTCAATGATCTCTGAGATCCATTCCAACCCATGCCATTCTACAGTTCTATGTGATCACACAAATTAATATGAATGCAACCTTGGTGATTGTTTGAAGAAATGCCACATATCCTTCAAGTCATTCTAGAAAAAACACTTATGTATTCCTCCTGGGGTCATTCAGGATATCTCTGTGTTAGTTGCAGAATGATTTCAAAGCTTTCCTTCTTGAATAGCTGCCATCTTCCCACCTGGGAAGGGATTACAGAGGAGCTCCTTCCTCCCATAGTAGGTTTTGTGGTACTCCCCACCTCAATAGCTCTCAGAAAAGCCAGACCTCACTTCAGATCTTTCATGCTGCAAAGATCCCTCTGCTGAGGCACTCAGCACCCTCCTAAAGCCTAATTGCTAACTGCTCTGTGTCTACATGGCTTGGATGGCATGTTCTGCATGCTGACACTCAGCTCCTTGGCAGGGATCAGAGGGCTCGACATGTCATCGAGAACAGGAATATGAGGATAGGGTGGCTGCAGTAAAATGTAAGAGGAAGGAAAGACATCACTGGGATTTCCAAGTGCTACAGCTTGTCTGGCTCCAAAAAGTGTCAGTGAGATGAGCTGGTATCTGTTAGCTGCTGGTGGCATCCCTGCTAGATCTGGACGTGATTCCACATTGCCCACATCCTTCTGGACAAAGACAACCATAGTTTGTTGCTGCAAGGAAGCAGCACCAGGGATCATTTGCCAGTGATGCAGTTGGAAGTGCTCTCGCTGGGAAGCTGCTCCTCCTGCAGCTTCCACGCCCCAGGACATATCATCTTTCAGATGAGTCACAAGCTCCATGCCCTCTAGCCCAGCATCAGCTTTGGGAATGACGCTCCTGTGCTTCACAAGGACACTGTGTTCATCCCTGTTGCCCAGTCAGGCTGTGAGCTGGGGCTGTGCCCACATCTTCACCCATCGCTCCATTCATTCCATGTGCACTGTGCTGAGAACCATATGAAGCTGCACCATTGGAGAGAGGGCACATGATGGCTAGCAGCAAAGTGGAACCACATAATCATGGAATATTCTGAGTTGGAGCAGTCCCACAAGGATCGAATCCAAGTCCTGGCTCCACACAGGATCACCTAAAACCCAAATCCAACGTCTGAGAGCATCGTCCAAACGTCTCTTGAACTCCAGCATCTCAGGGCCTTGACCAGTGCCATGAGGAGGCTGTTCCATGCCCACCAACCTCTGGTGAAGATATTTTTCATGGAACCACACCTGGGGCACTCTGGATGGAGATGCACTCTAGCATGCTTTCATCAGTGAGATCATAGCATCATTAAGGTTGGACAAGACCTCTAAGATTATCCAGTGCAACCAGCAACCCATCACCACCATGCCCACTAAACCATGTCCCTCAGCGCCACATCTCCATATTTCTTGAACACCTCCATGGGCAGTGACTCCCCACCTCCCTGGGCAGCCTGTGCCAATACCTCGCCATTCTTTCTAGGAAGAACTTTTTCCTAATATCAGACCTGATCCTCCCCAGCACAGCTTCAGGCCTCTTGACCCATCAGTGGATCCATCCCTCCTCCTAAAGACTCTGCCATGACAACCACGGGTTTGCATGGACTCATGGTATAATTATACTATTGAAGATGCCCTTGAACTCCTCTCCTGTCAACTGGAACCTATTTCAGTGCCATCAGGTCTCCTCCACTGTCACACAGAGCAGCACTATGGGCAGCTGCCTGGACTTCCATCAGCACAAAGCTCCTGCCAAAGGAAACCTAATATCCCGGGCAGGGCAC
Source organism: Callipepla californica brunnescens (assembly GCA_023055505.1). Lineage (NCBI taxonomy): Eukaryota > Metazoa > Chordata > Aves > Galliformes > Odontophoridae > Callipepla > Callipepla californica. The sequence continues at coordinate 666,558 of JALIRH010000054.1, forward strand.
ATTCATTTTTCTCTGCAGGAAAAGAGGTGATTTCACTTGGCTTTTTCTTCTGGTTTCCACCAAAGTGATCATAATTCAGGGTCCGTTTCTGTGTTGGATGCCAACCGCACAACACTCTTAATCTCAGTAATTGTAGTTTATTGAGGTTCTTGGAAACTGGCAGAAATGGCTTTTGAAAGAATAATAATAAAAAAAAAATAATCCCAAACTCTGAATCAGTGAGGAAATTCCCCCAGTGGATCACAGCTGAAAACAAACATGTTTTTGTGCTTCCAGAAATCAGCAAGACCGACGGTGCCATTGTTTGTGAAAGGGGGATTTCCACATTTCGGGGAAAACCTTGGAAGCCACCACAGCAGCTGACCCCAGAAGAGCAGGAGATGTGAACAGGCAGGTTAAAAATCATGGCATTTTTTAAATGACAGTATTGATTTGGGTTATTTCTTTCCTTTTTCTTTCTTTCTTTCTTTCTTTTTTTTTTCTGTGCCTGCTTCCTGAACCTTTAGGGGCCACATTGCCTCACGTTCCCTCTCAGATGAGGACTGCCAATGTGCCGTTCCATTTTGCCCCTAATAAAAGCTCCTTATCACGTAACCACGTGATACAAGAAATTTTTGCATCAAAGATGGCACGAAACATCACATTTTATAATAAAATTGCACGAGTCAGCAATGCTAACGCCTACAAAGAGGAACAAATATGCAATCTGGAAGAAAACAAATGTGATTTCTGATTCCTTGATATTGCCCTTGGAATGGGACTCTGCATGAGGACAATTGCACTTTTCTTTGGTTCTCTATATTTGGAGGAAATGAGTTTATCTGTGCTGTGTAGGACGTGACTCTTCATGCCCACCTCTGCCAGTCTCCTAGTAAATGTCTCCCTGCTCTGCTCATGGGCTGCCAGGAGTTGGTTTCACTCCAAATGTAGTCCCACAGATGCAACCTCCAGTGAAGAGGCGGGGAGCAAGGGGAAATGGTTTAAAACTAAAAGATGGAAGACTTGGATTAGATGCTAGAAATGGTTTATTCACAGAGTGGTGAGGCACTGGAATAGGCTGCCAGAGAAACTGTGTGTGCCCCATCCCTGGAAGTGTCCAAGCCCAGGCTGGATGGGACTTTGGGCAGTTTGATCCAGTGGGTGGTATTCCCTTCAATGGGGTTGGAAATAGATGGACTTTAAGATTCTTCCTAGCCCAAACCATTCTATGATTCTATGAATCTATATTTGTATGTGGGATGAGTTACTGCTTTTCCAGCGTTCCCACGTAACCTCCATGGTGGTTACATAGGATTGTACTCCTCTTCCAGCTGGAAGACCTCACAGAGACCCTCTATGTGTTGTATCAGTCTGGAAGGACCAGCAGATAGCACCAGGATGATCTCATTAGCTCTAAATTTCAGGAGGTCTAACAACAATGACCCTGCATGTACTGATGTTGGCATAGGAGACAGTGGCCACACCAAATCTAGGCTTGCTCTTGGCAAACCAAAAGCTTTTTCTCCCCCTGTCCCCTTGATTTATTCCTTTTAAATACTTCAAGACCATAGTATTGTGGAATCATAGAAACATCTATGTTGGAAAAGACACAGGATCATTGAGTCTAATCATCAGCTTAATACTACCAAGTCCACAACTAAGGCACATCCCCCAGTGCCACATCCACACACCTCTTAAATACTTCCAGGGATGGGGATTCCACCACTGCCCTGAGCAACCTATTCCAATGCCTGACCACCCTTTTCATGAAGAAATTCTTTCTGATATCCAATCTAAATCTACCCTGGTGTAACTTGAGGCCATTTCCTACTTGAGGACATTTCAAGCTTGAGGCCGAAATCTGTCTAAAGATACACTTGCATTTCCTGAACTCCTCAGAAGGCAGGGGAACTCAGGAGGGGCTTAAGGGGCTTGCTGCTTTGCAGGGCTCTACCCAAGACTGAAAGCCATGCAGTGATAAAGAAAGTGGGGGGAAAGTCTCTTGGCCAAAGGCAGAGCCATGGACAGTCAAAGGAGAAGGAGAAATGGGAAGGAAGGAGCTGGAAATCCCTGCCTTGGCTTGCTGGCATAAGGATACATGCAATCACCCTGAACGCTGCGGCGAGCTGTTCCAGTGCCAGTTGATTGCCCTGCCTGATACCATTTGGGAGATTACTATATCCCATGCCTGGGCTGCCTGCCAGGAAAGCATGACTGAGAGGGTAATAAGGAGTGACCATTACAGGGAATACAATGGCATCACTGCCAATGGGAATGTTAGCTCATCCCCTCTGAGCAAGCACTGCGTGGTCACCTTGACATCACAGTGGTGACCTGGCATGGAGAGCAAAGGTAAGATCACGCTATTCCTGCTCCTGTGACAAATATTTGGATGTGATAGGATAGGTGTTTGGGAGCTCCCTGCAGGATGGAAGTAATGAGTGTGGTTGGTTTGAGACTGGCAGTATGAAACTTCTGCCCCTACCCTAGGCTGCATGGCATGTCTGAGGGCCCAACACTCCTCTGGGGTGTGGGGAAGGAGCAATCACTGTTGCTGATACTTAGTAATGACAGACTACATTCACCTTCCTTTATTCTTTAGTATTACTTCACAGAAATGATGTGAAAAACAGAGGAGCTCACATCCAGGTACATTTGAGATAGAACACTCTCACTGCCAAAGCACAAGGTGGGAAAACCCTGGCTTAGAAACAACCATGCAACTTGCAGTGATGCAGCTTGTGTGGGTGCATCCAGATAGCCTCTCATGACACACTCCCATGCTATTATTTGCAGAGAGCAGCTGCCTTGCTCAGTGCTCAGGATGTGCTCTGTTAATGAGCAGCTAATCAGCGTTTCTCTCTGCTGAACCCTACAGAACTGGACAGCGGACCCAACATCCCACAGCAGCCCAAGGGGTAGAAAGAGTCCTGCTCTGACAAATGGAGGATGTTCAGTGTGTTTTGAGTCCTCCGGGGGTTTCACTCCCATCTTTTTGGGGCTCAGTCTTTTGCTGTCGGTTGAGAAATCGCATCTGAGCACAGGCCAATTGAAGTTTGGAAAATGATTTCACATGGGCACATCTTCACTGGAACCCAAAGGACAGCGATGGTTGGACTAGATGATCTTAGTGTTTTTTCAGTGATCTTAATGGTTCTCTGACAATCCTACTCCAAAGCTCAAATCTGTAGATATTTTCTGAAAAGGGAGGAAAAAAACCCTCATATTTCCCCACTGTTGTTCTTAGAAATGGCTGAATGATTTTGGCTGAAAGTTATGCAGAAGCAGTACAAAACATTCTGTGTAGAATTTTTGTCTGATTTATTCAGAGTTTGCAACATTAAAAGAAGGTAATGCATCATCCAGTGAGAAGTCTTGGGTGATTTACTGACCCATCCTGAAGTGCTGCCTAGAAGTTAAAAGCCATACATCTCCATCCCTCAATAACATTAACTGCTCCAAAGGAGAGAGCAGCTTACCTCAGCTTACTGGCAAATAGAAGAGGGAACACTTCAAAAGGTCTGATTTCCAGATTAGACCCAGGGATATTCCCTTTTTCTTCCCCAAAAGCTCCTTTAAACCAAAAAGCCATCAAAGACATCAGAAAACCAACATTCAGCTTCTTTAAGGTCTCTGAAGAGTTCAAGAGATTAAAATAACTACAGAAATATCAATTAATCATGACCAAATGTCCCATCCCTGGAAACACTCAAGACAATCAGATGTGGTCCATGAGAGTCCTTCTGGACTCCTTTGGGCAACTCTTCCTCTGTGTGGTGTGGAAATGGAGAGCAGACATTGCTGCGACACAGAAGACATCTGAACCAAATAGAAAGATGCCAATAGAACATCTGCAAAGAAAAAAAAAATCCTTTTTGTGATCTTCCACTGCTCCGTGAAGGTTGACCATTGTCATCTGCACTGTGCTAGAGACAGAAACCAAAGTCCTGAAGGATATTCAAGATGTATGAGATGTATCTGTGGCAAAACATAACTGAAGCCATGAGTCTTGCTCTCTGGTGAGACAGGGTGGGAATCTCTTTTTGATTTATGGTACCTCCTCAACAGATTTTTGAACATTATTACTTGTTCATAGGTTGCTCCAAAAGTAATGTCTCTCTTTTTTTTTTATTTCTATGGAAACTACAATAGATACAAAGAGCAGAAAACACTCTTTGTCCTTCCCTATAGCAGAGGGGTTGAAACTAGATGATCTTAAAGGTCCATTCCAACCCAAACCATTCTATGACTCTATGATACAGCAAATTCTCAGCCACAAAACACTGTTTTTCAACAGTCACCACCATTATCTACTCATTTTTGTCAACGATCAACAGGAGCCTACATGCTTGCATCACCCACCACCTCACTGTGCTTCCATCCACTGTTTGGTCTCCATGAACACTCAACAAGCACCAACAAAGATAAATGGCTGACATTTTATCTGCATGGAGGAATTCAATTCCACACCTTTGCTCTGAAAGCCCTTCCATGTCAGATGCCATTCTGTCAGACCGTCCCTCTGCTGCGCACACAGCAACAAAATGTAATGGAATGTTGGCAGGAAGGTTCATCCTCTACTGCCATGATACCAACATCCACCCCTGATGTTGTGGGCCAACGTAATAAAACAGGAGGCACTACTTTCAGAGCATCCCTCAGAATAATGCCTAAGTGGAGATACTTCCAATTTCAGCAATGAAAAGCTGCTGTAGAGATTAACCCGGTGGTATCCCCCAAACTCTGCAGACGTTATATCCCTCCAACGACTGCCAAGCTTACGGCCCTTTGTTTGTAGATCATTTGTACAAAGGACAGATCTCACAGGGCGGGCTGTGGAGTGTCTCATGGAAGTACCTTTATAATTCAGAGGAAACATAGATCACAGCATTATAAATGCCAACCGTGATAGTGGAGCTTGATTTGAATCACAGAATCATAGGATGGCTTAGGTTGGAAGGGACCTCAAAGACCATTGAGCTCCAACCCCCTTGCTGGGGGCAGGGTTGCCCATCACCAAAGCACTCACCAGATGAGGGCCTGATCCAACCTGGTCTTGAACACCTCCAGGAATGGGCTTTGCTTCACATTAAAGTTGGTATCAAAAACAACAGACCAATCTGTAGATGCAACTGCATTTCTCCACGAGAGAGTCACTAAAGGGAGCGGATGGTGATGAGGACGACTGTAGATGTTTGCTGTTGACACCTAAAGCTGGGGCAGATGAACGTTGCTCCTTTGCTTTGGGTCTAGACAAATCCCTCTGGGATGGAGGAAGGACATCATTGCTTTCTTATTGCGCAAAAGAAAAGGTCAACTGTCGGGTTGCAGAGGATGCCGACCAACCGCGTCACCGCCTGGTGCTGCTCCAGGCTTTGCCCCTGCACTCTTTGCCAAAACTCAGCCGCCGCTGACTTGCAACGACTGCCCAGAACGATTTTGTTTTGTTAACAGTCTGGACGCTGAACCTTGTCCCGGTCTAGCTGCAAAGACCGATAGGGAGTAAAGTCCTTCCACCAGTGCGATTCCATTGCCCGGGGATCTCACCAGGAGCTGACCTTCATGTGATCACGGGGCCACCAAGGGTGACGGAGCAGCGGATCTGCTTGGAAAGCTGGCATCCCCATGCCGTAGTGCTGGGCTTCCAGGGCTCAAGAACCCCAATGCATCGCTCAGGATCTGTGGGGCGACCTTCAGCGACCTCGGCTCTGCGGACGCTGTGGCTCCCGATGGTTAGTCAGCACTACACCTGGAACACGCGCTTGGATGCCCGGAGGCAAAAGCTGCCCAACTTGGTATCTGTTTCTCCTGGATGAAGACCAAGGCTCAAAATCTGGCAGCTGGACAACTCACGCAGGACGTCAAAGTGAATAGCTGCTCTGTTGAGGGAGCTGAAGAATGTATTTATCTCAGCTCAGAGCAGAGCTCTCCAGGCAGGTGTCTGTTGGATGTGCCTTAGACCAATGTCCTTGATGGGCTTGCTGAGGAGGGCATAGGTATAATACAAGCTGTAACTTGACATGAAATCTGGCTGTAATCATCCTGCATCCAACTGTGCTATTATATATTTCTAAGAGAAAGATGTTACTGAAGTGACTCACAGGTGCTCAAGGTATTTTGTGTAAGTTGTCAACACCATTTTTCTGCTGTTGTGGTTTAACCTGGCAGGCAGCTCAGCACCACACAGACATTCATTGCTCCCCAGTGGGACGGGAGAGAGAACTGGAAAAAAGGTAAAAACTAATGGGTTGAGGTAATAGCAGTTTAATAGGGCAGAAAGTGAAGGAATAATAACAACTATAAAAGATTATACAAAATAAGCAATGTACAGTGCCATTGCTCACCACCTACTGACTGATATCCATCCAGTCCCTGAGCAGCAGCAGCCCTCCCCACAGTTATATTGTTCAGAATGATGCTGTATGGTTTGGGATGTCTCTTTGGTGAGTTTGGGTCAGCTGTCCCGGTTCTGTCCCCTCCCAGCTCCTTGTGCACCTCCAGCTCTTCACTGGCCGGGCAGCATGAGAATCTGAAAGACCTTGAGTTCATGTAAGCACTGCTCGGGATAACACTGGTGCGTTATCAATACTATTCTCATCCTAAATACAAAACACAGCACTCCGCCAGCTACAGGGGAGAGAATAAACTCCATCTCAGAAAAACTCAGGACATCTGCTGTGCCAGAATGCGGCTGGTAAATTGTGTGAAGTCCAATATAATTCAGGATCTGGAGGAAGGCAGAGTCATGCAGGGGACGGAGCAACGATTCGGACTTTTTGTACACGTGGCACATTTGGGTGAACTCACACAGTGGACAACACCTTAAAATTCACCGCTGACATCCAACTGGGCAGTGCTCAGCCTAGTCCAGAAATTGTGGTCAACCCTGCATGAGATGAATTCCAAAACAGGCAAGTCACCAAAGCATCGTCTCTCCCGGGCAAAGATCTGAGACAAGGCCGTGAATAGAGGCTGCAAAGTCAAGCAGCTCCACAGCTGCTGGGCCTACAGCGGGTCCTCCAAGACTACTAATGTGCCTTGGCACCCACTGTGAAAACAAATTGGCTCAGGAAGGACCGAGCAGATGTTGGTTTGAAGGAGGATTTCTCTGGGCTTAGCTCAACCCGTGTTTGCAGCCCCGATCCTCCTGCAGAGCTACGTGCCGTTGTGCTTTGTCTTCATGATGCACAGGGTTATCTTGTTTTCTATTCAAAGCATGGCCAAGAGTGTAACGCTCTCCTCTGGGTGTCCCTCCTTGCCACACACTTACCTCATGTTGTTTGCCCATCTCCTGGGGTGTGCACAGTTCTTGATCATCTCTCTGGAGAAGACACTGCATCCCACCCAAAGTCAATGCTATTCCATGGTGGTTACAGCTTCCAGTGCCAGGAGAGATCAATTTCAGTCCGGCTCAAGCACATTCCCACATGAGGAAAGATCTGATATTTCCTAAAGTAGGAACAAACCAATTTCTTCCACCTGCTCCTGATTGCTGAATTGTACCGATGCTCTGTGCCCATTTCTACCTGGCAAGCTGTGCCTGAGGCCATTAGTCTGTCTTTGCCTCAGTTTCCCATGTGCAAAACAATTTTCCTGTCTCTGAAAGGCAGTGTGAAGATAAGTACATAAAAAGTTCAGGTTCTGGAGTACTAGGAGCAATAGGAGTGACTTAAATAGATGGTTTGAAGTCCATTAGAGAAAAATCTTTGCTTGGAGTGTAGAGACAGGAAAGATATAGCAGGTCACCCAGCCCTCTTCCCTGGCAACGTGGAGTTTCGTGCATGTTTTCTGGTGCTCCATCTTGTCAGTGTGCTGCTGTGAGCAACTCCCAGCACTTCCACCAGGAGAAAATTCGGTACTTAAACTAAACGTGCATTGTCTTCATTTCACCCCTCTGTTCTCATTTACCCCTCTAGCTGTCCATTGCAAAGCTCATTTCTAAGCTAATAACCAAGGATTTCTCGCAACCAGATTGTGTCATGCTAAAGGGATGACGGTGCTAATGCCTCTGTTTGGCCTGGGAGTATTTCCTGGGTAAATCTAATGGTCCCAGGTGCCTGTGCTGACTCAGAATGAATTCATGGCACCTTTAACTCATGCAAGGCCCCCATCTTTCATCGCAGCATCTCTGCTGCTTGCACAGGGTGTGCATCCAGCACCAGGCGGAAGCTCCAGAACTCAGCCCGCTCACTCTCATTTGCCTTCTCGTTTTATTCTCTGGCTCCACGCACATAAACCCACCGGCTCTTTGCGCTTTTAAAAGTGCTGTTTTATTCAAAGCACTCAGAAGGTGGTTTTGTTGTGTCCCTGGGGGCTTCTGGCCGAGGCAGCTGGGACGAGGCTCTGCACATCACAGGCTGCTGCCAACTGTGCTGCACTGCCTTTTGCAGAAGTTCCTTTGCTTTCGTTTCACCTACGTGCATTGCAGGCCGACGGATGAAAGCAAACGCGGGTTATTTTCGTAGCTTTTCAACCTTCTAGAATTAATAAGCACCCCAGCACTGCCCTAGGAATGCATTCACTCAAGATGCAGTAAAATAAGCATGCAGGCAAAACTTTTTGTTGCGAGGAAACCTTTCCAAGCCCCGTCTACATGTACTTCTGCTAGTTACTATGTATAAGTTCTGGCTAGGATTGCCACCAAAACAGCCAAATCACTGTGGGCTACACTGGGATATATGATGTGACGATGGAGACATGCAGATGTTAGATATTAGCTGAGCTCCTCATCCTTCTTCTCAAATAGGGTAAAAGAAGCACGCTGTCTTCCAAAGCTATGGCTGACCCTTAAGTTGCTTTATTTTCAGTTCTCCTCCATCCTGATCTTGGGAAGGGTGCTGCTGGCTGAATGCAGATAGATTTGATGGGCACAGGAGCAGAGGTGCAGGGGACCTGAGCCCAGTATCACAGGGCGTTCTCCATGTCACAGGCTCAGCTCCCTTACTGGAGCCATGAATATCTCCAGAGGGATTTTGGTGCAAGAAGCATCACTCTGTTCTTGAAGATCCCTTTTAGCCACGCTGCTGTTTTGCAAGCATCTATCTGGCATGGGATCATTTTATTTCAATCAAAACCATCTCACAGCGGGCTGGACTTATATGTGCAGTCCTAGAAATGCTGATGCTTTTATCACCAGAAAGCTTTATTTTGATTCACTCTCCTTCAGTAGCGCTTTTGAGAAAAATCCTTGGCACTCTTTGACCATTAAAATGGCAATAATTTTGAAAAACAATTTGTCTTATCACCATTTCCTTTGAACTCGCTGATAATACGGTGCATTTACCTCCATTCAGCCCCTCCATTTCCTCCCCCCTTGCAAGGCACTCGTGACCACAGCTCCTGGCAATGACAGCATCTGGGGCTGGACGTAGCCAGGGACTGCTTTGAGCTGGCTTTTTTTTCTGACTCTACCAAGGTTTCTTGGGAGGCCCAGTCAAGGTTTGCTCTCTTTCTTTATAGAACAACACTAAGCCCAGGAGTTAATCTGATTCCAGCAAACAGGCATCCACAAAGGAGCAAGACCACAGTGATATGCACCAAACCAGGACAAAGCCATGTCCCCCACCACGGTGCTTGAGATCCTCTCGGTTCACATCCTATTCCCTGACTTTGGTCTGGGCTGCCCACTGCTCAGGATGAAGGGTTTGCATGCACTTTCACAATTTATATCCTGTACTGCAGGTCTTGGTTGATAGCTGACTGGTAGAATTAACTTTAACTGGTGGGAAAGTGTCAGGCAGAACTGATAATTGATTAATTAACGCTTGCACATTGAAGAGTTTAAAAGCATACAGATGCAGTCAAGTTAACATTCGTACGATGCATCCCTTGGAATAATCCCATTCCAGTGTTGCAATAAAGCTTGAGCAACTTCACCCAGTTAGGAGCCAGATAATTTGCCTTGCCCCAGGGAGGCCAGTGACATGAGCACCTAAACATGGAGAACAGAGTATCCAGCTCACCCTGGAACCTGACTTTCTTAGATGTCATGCCTAAGAGCTTGTAAACTGCATGGAGGATGGATATGGAAGAGGAACAATTGATCTCTTTCTCCTCTACCAGCTTCTCCAGCTGACCACACTGCCTTGGTTTTCAGTCTTTTGTCTCATCCTGTGGATGAGAAGCCAAAGCTTGGCCACAGAAATTAAAGGCAGATAGGAATTATAGAACTATTTATGTTGGAAAAGACCTTCAAGATCATGAAGTCCAACCATCAGCCTGACCTACCAAGTCCCACCACCAAACCATGTCTCTTAGTGCCATGTCCACATGTCTCTTGAATACCTCCAAGGATGGGGACTCCACACTGCCCTGAGCAGCCCGTTCCAGTCCTTGAGCAACCTCTCTGTGAAGAAATTCTTCCTACTATCCAATCTAAAAATCCTTTGGTACAGTTTGAGGCCATTTCATCATGTCCTATCACTCATCACCCAATAAGAGAATCTGACACCTCCTTGCTGCACCCTCCTGTCAGGACGATGTAGAGAGTGATGCCTCTTCTTTCCCAGATTAAACAGTCCCAGTTCCCTTCACCACCCTCCACCACCTAACTCTTCTTTTTCTAGTCCCTCCACCAGTGTCACTGCTTTTCTCTGAACACACTTAAGCAACTCAATATCCTTCTGTAAGTCAGAGGCCCCAAACTAAACACATTTTGAGGCGCAGTCCCACCAGTGCCATGTACAAGGGGATGTTCACTTCCCCAGCCCATTCTTCACTCATCCCCGTGCCTGTACTCTGCATGCTCGTGGCACTGAGGGACGTGGTTTGTGGGCATGATGGGGATGGTTTGACGACTGGACTAGATCATCTTAGAGATCTTTTCCAAGCTTAATGATTCTATGACTCTCCCACCATCACCCATAACCATCCAGTCCTGTGGAGCACCTCCAACCCATACAGAGTGAACTCTGGCTCAAGCGTGAGTTAGGAGACATTACCTGCTCTCTTGCAGCATCCCCCAGAAGTGCACATGTCCACTCCATCCACAACCATCTCCTTTCCCCAGTATCTCAGGGAGGAAAGGGGTGGCTTTTCAGTCTGGTTCAGCAGGAAACTTCCTGGCCAAGAGTCTTTACAGCTTGGTGTGGCTTGAAACAGCATGTGCTCCTTTGCCACGTCCTGGGGAAGCCGGGAACTGAGTTCCAGAGTTGGCCCCAGCGTCAGCTTCCTGCCGGAGGTGAAGGAAATAAAAGCACATCCAAAACATGAAGGCCCAAGGTCGCCAGAAAAACTGTCCCCATATTTCTGGACCACAATAATCAGGAGGGAAAAAAAATATATCTTTCCCTGTGTTTTACCCAGCCGTGACGCAGGAGTGCCCGAAGAGGGTTTTTTAGGTACTTCAAGACAGCCAGCACTCCTGATGAACAGAAAGGAGCTGCTCTTCCAGCCCCCATTTTCAGTAAGGTTTGAAGCAGCGTGTGTTTTTACCACGATTTTTCTCTTCCCGGGGCACAGTGGTGACGATGTGTGTGTTTGAAGCAGGCTGATGTTTCGTAGTGCTCAATGAGCACATTCTGTGGAGCTGACCATCCTCGAAAGCTTGTCCCAGCAGCACTGGTCGGCAGTTGAGTGCATGGAGAAGGGGAAGAAGGCCAGGGCTGTATTGCCTCATTTGGAAGCAAACAGATAAATGTTTGATGCAGAAGAAGGGCTGCAGCATGCCCAAATGCCATGGAGATGGCCACACAGCCCCGTGGTGAAGGCCACTGAATTCCACCATGCAATCCCCGACACAAATCCTGGTGCAAATCCAGACCCAATCCGGGGTCACATTCAAACTCTCCACCCCTACCAGCACTCGGCGTCACCTCATCCTCAGCCCTCTGCGTCCCCTCCAGCCCTTGCAGAGAGCGTTTCTATTTTCCAGCCTAACCTTTGTCTGGCCGAGGCAGTGAGTCATCTCTCTCATTAGCTGAACTTTGAATATCTCTTTATCCGCTGGATCCCTTTCAAGCTTGTTCCCTGGCAGCGGAAGCACCGGCTTCTCCTTTGCTCTGCTCTGCTCTGGATTGCTGCGTTGCTTTTGCAGCAGCATCTCCTCCCCTCCCACCTAGGGGATGCTAATAAAATCAGAGGGGAGCAGGGATTATTTTCAGCCCACGCATGCCTTCCCGTGCAGTATGGCTTAATGCCCAGGGGGCACTCGGTGCATTTAGCAAGCCCCAGGTTTCTGGCCAGCATTCAGCCCTCTCTTCAGCTTCATTGCAGCCACAGGTTGTGTTCACAAAGCTTCGAGGATGCACTGCAGCCACTTGCAGAGCCGGATCCTGATTGCCAGCAGATGCCCATTGCCAACAGAGACTTGAGCTGCGGACGCCTTGCCGTCCCCTGCAGAGAACCTAAATCCTTCGTTAGTTTCCTTTTCTGCTTTCTGTCCATGCACAGACCTCCCAGTGAAAATAGCACAGGCAGGGGTTTGCCACGTGGGAATTCTGGCTCCTCTTCGGCTAGGCTGGGGAGAAACAATATAGGATCAAAGCTCTTGTAAAAGGTTTTAATGGAGTGATGTAGAGGACCTCAAACCACTGCTCCTTGATGTACTTGGCTGCTTTGGCATGGCAAATGGAAGATGCTGCTTTGGGAGTAGAAGCCCCTTCTGCACTCTCACAAGGGTGGACAGCAGAGGTGACTTTTCCTGGGCAAGACAACACCTTCCACCCTGTACCTGTTTCCTTTCTAGCCGCTGCCACCGATGATTTTTTTCTGGTCTCATAATTTGTTGATCATCTTCCCAAACCACGTGACGAGAGCATCTCCTTCAGCATCTCACCGCTGCTGCGCCTGCTTGCATGCACACCGGTAATTTGTGCCTGAGCGAGCGCTTCCCCGCGAGGAACTGATGATTCACGGCCCCAGCCAAGGGAATCGATACTGCATGACTAAGGGAGTGCTGCAGAGGGCTGGTGGAGAGCTGCTGCTTCCATGTCTCTGTCCTGAGTGGAGATTTGCTGATCACCTTTACGGATTCATCTTGCAGGGTCTTGCTTTCAGCAATCCTTTTGTTTGATTCGTTCATTTATTCCTTTAGTATTTCTTTCCCACACTTCCTCGTGCTATTTTGGGTTTTCTTGCGGACATCAGAAGTTCATAGAATCATAGGATCTGGATGAGGTCATCCCGTCCAACCATCCCCATCATGCCCACTAACCACATCCCTCAGGGCCACGTCTACCCTCTTCCTGAACGCCTCCAGGGACGGTGACTCCACCACTTCCCTGGGCATCCTGTGCCAACACCTCACCACTCTTCCTGAGAATAAATTGTTTTTCTAATATCCAACCTGAATCTCCCCTGGCACAGCTGAAAGCCATGACCAAGTTGTGCCGGCCTATGAATTCTGAGGCAGTCCAGTGAGCGCACGAATCCATGCTCGCCCGAACAAACAGAAAGATGGAGGTTATTGATCACTGCTACAGGGCCGCATGGAGATTGCTCGTCCAGAAAAATACTGTGGGGCAGGAGACTTCTTGAGGGCTTGGCCACGAGACCTCCTGTGGCCCAGCTCAGGTGAACCTGCAAGTAAGCACTCTGCAGGTTGGAGAATGGGCACCCCTGTGATGTAACGCTGTTCCTCACTGCTTCATGATGCCTGCAAAACCCTTTTAGGAACAATGTGTGAGTCTCAGGCTACTAAAGGATGTCCCGAGTGCCAACAGTGCCAAGCAGCTCCACTCTTCATGTCTCCAGGAGCAGTTCTCCATTGGCTGTGCTGGACCTCAGCTGCTCCCCATACATCTTGTCCTCCAAATCCTTCCTCGCCTTTCCAATCCTCCTCTGGCTGCTCTCTAATAGTTCTCTGTCCTTATGTTGTGGTGCCCAAAGCTCACAGAGTGCTTGAGGTGAGGCTGCACCAGAGCAGATCAGAGCAGGGGGAAGAGGAAGACCAGGAAGGAAAAGGCACCTCCCTGCGCCCATGCCAGGAGGATGCAGCACACAATTCCCGGCCCAGAAGTTGTGGTTTCCTCAGAAGCCCCAGAGGCTCAGTCTGACAGCTGTAATGGCGAGGAGATAAAACATCTCTCATCTGTCTTGCAGTGATCGTGATCCTTGCGGTAGCAAAGTGAGAAAAAGAGCTTCTGAGATGTGTGAGTGAAGAAGGACCAAGAAAGCTTTAGCTTAGAGACTGAATTTGGGCTCTGTCTCGTCTCTGCTTCAGACAGTCCAAGTTACACCTCCCCCCCCCCCCCCCAAAAAAAAAAAAGCTACTTCAACAGCCTGAGAGCACAGATTTCTCCTGCATCCCTTCAGAGGGCCTTAAACATCTCTGCTAATTTACTCTCAGCCTTACAACGAGTATCATTTTTCTTATCTCCATCAACGGTGCATGGGGCTGCCTCCAGGGGGCAAGCCAGGATGCCCAAATTAGCTACAGGGAGGCTGTGCAGGGGACTATGTAAGTCTGGGAGCAGCAAAACAACCCTGCAGAGACTGAATTCCTCTGCTCCGTTCAGCCTGATGGAGCCACGGAGCTAGATGGGTGCACGGAATGAAGGCATCCCACTACCTGGGCATCTCCTGCCGTACTCCACCTTGGGTACTTAAGCAAACAGAGATGAAGCACGAGGCTCATGTATATATGTGGGCTTTGATGGTTTCCAGGGCCTCCCCATGGGCTCCATTACACTGGGGATGGAGATGTCACCGGTGAGGGTCCTACTTGGGGCTGCTCACCGCTGCGGGTCCCCAGCGCAAAGTGGCTGTGAGGCTCCTCCTCCCTGGTAGGTTCCCAAATCCCAGTCAGATGACAGGGTTATTTACTGAGGCTGGCAGGAAGGAAAGGCCACAAATTCCCTGGATATAATGGCTGAGTCAGAGAAGGAACCGGACGCGTCCAATTCTAGAGGCTTAAAGGGAGGGGACAGGATTAGCTGGGGCTCCTGCTTTCCTCCCATCCCAGAAAGTCCCTTTGGTGGACCAGGAGGCACATAAGGCCTTGTGGCTCCTGGCCACTCCATAGCTGCCTTCCCTGGGCTTTCCCTGCCTGGGAGAGAGCAGTTTGCTTTGGTCTCCTGCCCTGTTGGGAGATCACAGCTTGGTTGTGAGGCCTCGCAGACAGTTTGCCCTTCCACCCTGGGGATCACTGCTTCTTTGGCAGGAAGGCAAATGGTTCAGCCTTTGGGGCCGAACGACACAGCGTTATCCTCACCGGGGTTTTTGCAACCCCTTGGATTTTTAGAGATTGCACGTTCCTAAAATTAGCCCCGACATGCTGCAAAAGCAACATCAACACATTTCATTAAGGAAAAAAAAAAAAAAAAGCCATAAGGAGACATTTGGATTCATTCACATGTATTTCTTTTTCCTCTGTTTGTTCGGTTCTTTGGGAGCAAATTCTCCAGCAGACTTCAAGCAACCACAAACCAAACCGGATAAATATTGTCTCTTTGGAAGGCTTCAGCCTGCTCCTGCCCCTTGCAGTGTACAGCCTCCATGGCTGACTCACACAGACCACGTCCTCAGTAATAGGATAGGTCACTCTGTCCTATGAAACACTCATGGGTGACAACTTCATCAACTGGCCTCGCCCATCAGCTGAACTCACTTGGGAACATTGTCTTCTGTGGCCCTGCAAAGGACATCTCGGGGGTGAGTCCTTCTGAGAAGGACTTCCAGTGTGTGACAACAGAGGTTCCTATGATTTCCAATCCCCCTAGATAATTTTAGTTATCTTTTCATCTCCAGGTCTTCCTCCACCCTGCATCCTCAGCAGAAGCCGAGATAGTTAACTGACGAAGTTCTCCCCTTCCCACTGTGGCTCCTCCCTCTGTGTAGGGCGATGCTGTTCCCATCACCAGCCCAATTTCCTCACACCATAGAGCTTTATCTGTGAGAAAAGATCGGGAATTATCAAATCAGCCCCAGAAACACCCCGTGTCTTTCCAGAACCATAAAATCACCGCACATCCTGAGTTGGAAGGGCCCCATGAAGAACATTGAGTCCACACAGGACCACCCCAAATCCAAACCCTATGTCTGAGAGTGTTGTCCAAATGCTCCTTGAGCTCCGGCAGCTTTGAGCTGTGCCTACGGCCCTGAGGAGCCTGTTCCATGCCCACCACCTTCTGGAGAAGGTCCTTTTCCTAAAGGACCTTTTCTGGAGAAGGACCTTTTTCCTTTGCCTGACCATCTCGACACAGCTCCATGCTGTTCCCTCAGGCCAGTGTGATGGGAGAAGACACAGAGGCTCCCAAGCTCTGTCCCACCCCGCTCCCTTTCTCCTGATAGCGAGGAGAGCCCAGGTCAACGCTCCAGGGACCTGACTTACACTACTCATAAAACTCACGGATGTTACTCAAGACTTCACGGATGAAAGGTCTTGAGAAACAGCCATGAATCGCCCAAGTAGCATAAGGAGAAGGAGGTCAGGGAGCACTCCATGTGCCAGAGGAGCATGTCGGCAAGGACAGACCTGGGAGGTTTCTCATGAAACCAGTTTAGTCTGTATTAGCAGATAAGAGCACTGAAGGCCACGTGGAGGTGGGACACGCGTTCAGACGCACACCACTCCATCACTCGAGTGATCTCAAGTGATTTTCTTTGCACATGGGGAAAGTGGGCACTGGGATGCACGTGGTTGCTCCAGAAGTGTGTCTCTGAATACCACACAAGTTAACAATGAGGAGGGCTGGACCTGTGAAAGATACCCAGCAGTACATTCAGAGGGTTACAAAGAGACTGAGTGGGCTAGGTGGTGAGTAATGAAAATGTCACTCAGTGAGATGAGATTTTTCACTGCATGAAATGCCTCTTCATATCACATGGAAGTTTCCAGGTGTTTGGAACAGAAGTAGGTCTGAACCACAGAAAACTTCTGATTACTTACTTATCTGCTTCTAAGTCACTGTCCTCTGTGTTGTCCTCCCGGGTCATCAGCAAAGATGATAATGAAACTTGATCCTGAATCCTGACTCTCGTCCTACCCCAGCAGACACGCCTTGCTCAACGCAGCACGCTCTTGTTTGGGATTAGTTACTGCATTACAATGTGTTTTCAGTTTGCACAAACTGTGTGTTCAGACCATCACATTTTTTTCTAATTTCTTATTTCCTAAGACAAAGAAGCAGAATACATTAATCAAAACAAAAACACATGTTCATAAATGTGTGCTCCCTTCATCTTCTGGCTCTGTCATTCTCTGAGATTATTCCTCTTCGCACCAAAAAAGCTGGAAAAGAAGAAAACCTGGCAGTTTTCTGTGCCCATCATTCTTCAAGTCTTGTCTCCTGGTAATTTTACTCAGCATCTGGCTGCTGCAGTTTCTCCCTGTTGACACTATTGTGTGGACAGAACCAAGCTCTAAACATTTCATCATGACTTTTTCTTAAATATTTGTTCCATGATATTTATAGGCTGGTGATTGCCAGAATTATATTCTACTCTTTTCTGCTCTAAATCACCACCATGTTTCCTTTCTTCTGCCTCTCAGGACGATGTTGTCCCAAAAATTTATAAAATAGCCACCAAAGGATCAAAATGTTCATTAATTAATTGTGCCATTAACAACAGAGGATGAATACCAGAGGATGTCTGCAGCCTACACAGACTGATTTCTTTAATCTAAAATTTCTAGGAGATGGGATTTTGAGGGCTCTGAGTATGGGACCCTTTGGTTTTCTCGTGGTTTCATTTCCCCCCTCGTTTGCCTCCCTGATACAACTTTGGCTGTAAAAGCCCTTCTTATACTTCTCCATGAAACGCAACTAGTTTTGCTGCACGGCTCGCCAACCTCCTCCCAGAAATCCTTAACTGTCTCAAACCACTCCTGCTTGGCTACCTTGGTTATTCTCCAGCCACAGGCAGATGTTCTTTCCACAGAGGGCTGTGTCAGCTGGAAATGTCACCGTGCCCCAGCTACTCGTTACTGGCCTTAGCTGGGAACGATGCTCTGCACCACTCTGTCAATGGAGAGCTCACCCCAATGAGTGATGATGCTTTGTGCTGCAGGGGATGGAGCAGCTGGAGGGTGGGGAGGAATGTCTGGAGGGGGAAGCACGTCCAGTGGCACAGCTGGATCCAGGAGTGCACATCTGTCCGCGGCTCCCCATCCCTGAGGAACCTCTCGCAATCCAGCTTTGGCCAACATTTATGGCCACTCTCCTGACCTTCAGCCAGGGGAAGAGACTTACTTGGGATTTTCCAGCCTGATTATTCCCTTTATATGCCCCTCTTGCTGCTCCTTCAGGCATACATTTCAAAAACTCAAATCCCTGTTTTGCTTTCTAGCCTTTAGCAATCCCCTCCATGGTCCCGCTATGTGTCCAAGGTTTCCCATCCGTTTCCAATCTGCAAGGAGCAGTTTAGGAAGGTCTTCCAAAGTGTAACTCATCACATGGGTGCATGGAGCACACTCATGCACTGGGACGGGGTGCTGAGCTGGAAAGGAGCAGAGAGGGAGTGGAAGATTGGCTGGAGAAATATAAAAATCTCAGTGCAGTGTTGAAACAGCAAGACAGTACATGCCAGTAGATTCTGGGAGGCTGGGGTGGTCCCTCAGCTCTACAGGATAAGCCACTCAGCGTTGATGCTGTAACAAACGGTGCCAATTAGGTTCCACGATGCCCCATGATGGGCTCATTTTCAAAGCATCATGCCATCCACTGGCAGCTCAAGCTCATGCAGCTGCAACCAGACGTGATGGCTTCATCACCATCCGTGCTTGCTGTGCTCCAGGGCACGCATGAATCAGTCCTTTCCAAAGGTTTGTCACCTCAAGCTGCCTCAACGTGAGATTCTGACAAGGGCTGTGCCCAGTGTTAACAGGGAGGCTCCTGGCTGTGGTTCAGGTGTCCCTGTGTTTGCCTTTTTACGACATAGTTTGTTTCAGTGTTTCTGCACTCACCATCCAGATGCACGTCTTGGAAGGGGGTAAGGAAAAGTTCAAGCGCTGATGTATTTTGGGGGTCCTGTCACATACATGCAGCCCACAGAAAGAGCAAGCACCAGAAGGAACATCCCATTTTGCCTCGCTCACCTTTGTGATTAACAGCAGGATCTGTGATCACAGTATTAGGCTGCAGCTTTGCAAAGGGAAGCAATCATTATAATCACATGGGCACAAATATCATTGCTGTTCAAAGCCAATAGGGGTGGCAATGCCAACCTCTGTGCTGCCAACATTGCAGCCAACATTGAGAACATGGATTTTATCTTTTGGGCCCTTCCACTTCTCCAGAGAATGGATTTCTTTGAAAGCATCTGAGAAATTGGGTCCGATTTTCTTAAGACAAAAATGTGATTTTGACAGCAAAGAGCCCAGTGGATCGTAGTGCAGGACATGACAAAACTCATGCAAAGCCCTTGAGGGTCTTACTGTTTTATCTGCTTATGATGGAGCTGGAGGAGACTAAGCAGGGAGGAAGGGCAGGGACTTAGCTGATGCTGGGGTTGGCAGGGACAAGCTAATTGTGCCCCAGGTTGCACCTCTAGAGAAGAAGTTAGGTGAATAAACAGAAAATGACACAAAAAATGACAGGAGAAATGGAACACCTCCCCTGTGAGGACAGGCTGAGAGAGCTGGGGCTGCTCAGAATGGACAAAAGAAGGCTCCTGGGAGACCTGAGTGCGGATTTTCAGTATCTAAAGAAGGGCTACAAGAAAGAAGGGGACCGACTCTTCAGCAGAATCTGTTGTGAAAGGACAAGGGGAAATGGTTTCAAACTAAAAGAGGGGAGATTTAGGGAGTGTTTTACAAAAAAGGGTGGCGAGGCACTGGGACACGTTGCCCAGAGATGTGGTTGATGCCCCATCCCTGGAAACTTTCAAGGCAAGGCTGGATCAGGCTCTGAGCAACTTATCCAGCTGTGGATGTTCCTGTTCATTGCAGGGGAGTTGGACTAGACGACCTTTAAAGGTCCCTTCCAAATCAAAGGAATCTATGGTTCTATGACCCGGCCAATGGGTGGGAAAAAGAAAACAGTTAGGCAGAACAATCCCCAGAAAAGCACTGCATTTTCCTTCTATCTCCAAAGACTTTCCCCTGCCGCCCTGGGCAAGCCACCAACTTTACTTGTGAATCACAACTAAAGTCACCTCTTACCTTAGCAGCATGAGGGCACAAGGCAGAAGACTGCCAAAACCACATGGCGTGCACCTGCTGATCCCAATTTCTAATCCTGCTTCTTTTCAGCAGCATTCAGCAACGTGTTCGCAGTTGATGTTTATTTGGGAAGAATTACTTCGCAGCAAAAGCTCTCTGAGTGGTGTTTTGACATCTGTCTCTCCTCCAAGAGGTTTGCATCTGAGATGCAGATGTGCCGGGTACAACAGCGTGAATTGTCGGAGTGGGTTCAGACCGAGCACGCTTTGATGCAGAGAGAGCTTGATGTACAACACTGATATTCTCGTAGCTGTGACTACGCTGTAATTTGCACTGAAATTGCTGGTAAATTTTCAGCGACTCGCACGATACTGAATCAAGGCCCACAGATGGCACTGAGCAGGAAGATGATTGGTGATTTTGCAGGAGCAAACCAAAGGTGGGTGGAAATGCATCTTGGGGACTGCCTTGGTAGCACTTCAACACCTTCTCAAGCTTTACCGTGAGGTGAAAACGTACCTGGCATTTTGCAGCTGTAAATATGGTCCTCCCAGCCACATACAACACTTCCAGCTGCACAGATGCTACTTATCTTTGTGTTCTCCTGGAACAAAACCTCTCTTTATTTTTCTCACTTCCAAAATAAACTTCCTTTTCTGTACTCCCACAGAGAATCACCACTGGGAAGAAAAGCTGTGCAGAGTTTTCCATCCAGCAGATTGCCTCTCCACTCCTTCCACCCTGAGAACCTGAAAGCAGAGCAGGGCTACTGTTTACAGAAAAGCGGAGAGCATTTAGGAGCTGTCTTGTTTCTAAATACATCCATTTCTGATTGAAAGAAGCTGAGCTAGTCACACTGGAAGAGCTAATTAAAATGTAAACAGCATCGCTTTTAATTGCAAACGCTAAAAATTGTCATTATTTATTTTAAAAGTCGAGGTGCATAAGAATACGTGCTTAATTGCAAAAAGGAGGAGGAGATGAATCTTAAACGTGCTTTGGAGATGCTGCAGGCTGAGCTCTGGCTGGTTGCTTCCAGGAGAAAATGCAGTGCATTATTTTCCTCTGCAAGTCCTTTGCTGCCGTCACGCAGTTTGATTTTTCTCTCTTTTAAAGCATCTGTTTGTTTGTTTGTTTGGCCTTTCTTTTTCAAAAACTTATTTTGCATCTTCTGCGATTCTCACTCATGGAGGAGTCTGGAAATCAGTCCAGAGCTTCACAATCAGTCATTACAGGATGTTTTTCTGTTCATGCTGGTAAATGGCTCGATCCTGCGTAATTAGTTAAAGATGTGAAGTGCCGACTAAGTGCTAAGTAATGTTACATAAGTGTAATGTATGGCAGACACACTGCGCCACAAAAAGCGTAAGAGTATTTTGCACTTAACTAGCACCTTTTAACCCAGGTTGGCAGAACTGTTCACTATCACCGCTGGAGGCTGTCAGCACCCCAACAAATGAGGTTATTGTTTTAATACGCACTTACAGCTGGGAAAACGGAGGCAATGAGCAGTTGAGTGGCTCGTGGCTAGGCAAGCCAGCAGCTGAGCAGTGCAGCGAAGCCAAGCATCCTGAGTGCCACCACCAGCCCTGGTGATGGACAATCATATCACAGACTCATCATACAGTCATCGAGTCATAGAGCCATAGAATGGCTTGGGTTGGAAGGGACCTCAAGGATAATCAAGCTCCAACTCCCCTGCCACAGGCAGGGTTGCCAGCTGTTGGATCACATACTAGATCAGATTGCCCAGGGCCCCATACAACCTGGCCTTAAACACCTACAGGCACAGGGCATCCACAGCCTGTCTGGGCAGCCTGTTCCAGCACCTCACCATTCACTCATTAGAAAAACTTCCTCCAACATCTAATCTAAATCTCCCTTCCTTCAGTTTAAAATCATCTCCCCCTTGTCCTATCACTATCTACTCATGTAAAAAGTTGACCTCCCTCATGGTTGCAAACTGTTTAAATTCTGGAAGGCCGTAACTTCCCTGCAGCCTTCTCTTTTGCAGGCTGAACAAGCACAGTTCCTCCAGCCTGTCTTCATAGGAGAAGTGCTCAAGTCCTTGGATCATCTTCATGGCCCTCCTCTGGACCCTCTCCACCACCTCCACACCTTTCTTGTGTTCGGGGACCCACATCTGGACAATGGTCACTGGTAAAGACGTTAAAGAGTATCATCCCAAAAAGAACCTGTAGAGAACACCACTCGTCACAAGCCTCCATCTGGACGCAGAGCCATTGCCCACAACTCTGACTGTGACCTTCCAAACAATTCCTTATCTGCCAAATAGTCCACCCTTTAAATCCACACCTCTCCAATTTAGAGATAAGGATGTGGTGAATAACCACGTCAAAGGCCTTGCACAAGTCCAGGTAGATGAAATCAGTTGCCTTCTCTTTGTCCACCGATGTTGTCACTTCACTGTAGAAGGCCACCAGATGGGTCAGGCATGATCTTCCATTGGTGAAGCCATGCTGGCTGTCTCTGATCACCCGCTCTTCCCTCATAGAATGACTTGAGTTGGAAAGAACCTTTAGAGATCGTTCAGCTCCCACCTCTTCTGCTGTGGGCAGAATTACCACTCACTATATCAACCCCTGAACACTGCCAGGGATGGGCATCCACAGCTTCTATGATCAGCCTGTTCCACTGCATCACCAGCCTCTGAGTAAAGAATTCCCTCCTAACATTCACATCCCATAACCTGGAGGTGACAGCCTGAGGCCAATCTGGGGGCAATGGTAAAAGGGAGGATACTTTGGATGGGCTCTGTAGACACTGCAGCTCAGCATTTGGAGGTGGGCTGAGGTGAGTGACCTGTGTTGCTCAAGGAAGACTTCCAGTAAGGATGTGGAAGTAGCAAGGGATGGAGAACCCAGCTTTTCCTTCTTCACAGTGGACTGTTTGTTAGAAAGAGAAATTTCTCCTGAATGTTGCGGGCTTCTGCTTCCAATCCTGTATTTTTGTAGGGTTCTTACACAGAAGAGGAGGCTGAAGGGAGACCTTGTGGTGGCCCCACAGCTCCTCACAGGGAGTGAAGGGTCAGTGCCGAGCTCTGCTCTCTGGTGACAGTGACAAAGCCCAAGGGAACGGCATGGATGGAGTTGTGTAAGTGGAGGGTCAAGGTGGGAGTTAGGAAAAGCTTCTTCATCAGAGGATGGTGGGCATGGAACAGGTTCCCCAGGGTGGTGGTCATGGCACCAAGATGCTGGGGCTCAAGGAGCATATGGATGACGCTTTCAGACATAAGGTTTGAACTTTAGGTAGTCCTGTGTGGAGCCAGAAGCCTGATTCAGTGATCCTTGTGGGTCCATTCCAACTCAGAATATTCTCTGATTCCATGTTAGAAGAGAGAGAGTAAGAGCAGCTTCATCTCTCCCTGCTCGCTTTGTCATTTCCAGTCCCATGGATACACACAGATCCAAGCTGCCCATTAACTCAAGGACTTTCCGCCTGTCAAACCCTAGTGGCCACAGTGCGAGCCAGCATAGCTGGGACATGGTTCATAGAATCATGGAATCACTAGAAGAGCCCCAAGATCATCTAGTCCAACCACCACCAATATTTCCCCATTACACCATGTCCCCTTAGTACAACACCTAAAAGTTTCCTGAACGCCTCTAAGGGACGCAACCACCTCCCTAGGCAACCTGTTCCAGAGCTTGGCCACTCTTTTGGTTAAACCATGACAGGCCATTGTTCATCATCCTTTGTGCCTAAAATCACCATCCAGGTGATAGAGCTTGTTTATCTCGATGAGGATCCAGACCCAGGCACACTATCCCTGGAGGGTCTTGGGCTTGATGAGGGTCATTCCTGCTACACATCCCTGCTGTGTCCCTTCCCTTACTGGTGAATAAAGCTCTCACACCCTCTCCCTCCCTCTCCAAGGTAATTTCTCCTGCCCTTAAATTGTTTGATTTTCTTTTAGCTGTGCCTTCTTTGGATTTTTGACATCCCCTAAAAATGTTTTATTTCATACCATATTTGTATGTTTAACAAGAATAATTCCAAACTCCAAAAACAAACTGTGCCCTGACTGGCGTTACACAGCATTTGTGATAATTGGATTCTCAGAAAGCCAAGCACTTTCTGAGATTTAATGAGATTCAAACTTTAATTACTGCGTCCCTTTCTCAGGCATGCAGTGGAAGCAGGGAGGAAAATGACCATAATCAGGTCTTCAGCATGTTGCAAGAGGTGGCCTCGATGGATAGAGCTTTGATCCCTTAATGAGGGGGCATTCTTGCCATGCACAGTTGGAAAGCCAGTTTCTCTTGCATCATGGCCTACATTTACATCCTTAGGATTTCAGCCACAAACCACTGCACTCTCAGAAGACTTCACTGGTAGAAAGCCAGCAGAGATGGCTCCTGGAACTACCACAGTGCAGGACAAGAGAGGGAGATGAGAATGTAGTGAGGGTGGGAGTGGACATCAAGGTCCTGATGATGAGAGAAGATGCAGAGTGATCCTTGGACAGGGTCAAGGGGCCCCACAGGACCAACGTGAGCTTAAAGACCCTTGCACGGTTCTTCTCTTGTACGCCACAAATACCAGGCAGATTTTGCCCGTAAGGCTTGATGACTCACTTGCTGGCTTTCTCACTTCCCCGCCTCCATCCTGGAGGATGCGGTGTTTTGCTGAGTGCTATCTGCACTGAGGTTGGCGGAGGCAGATGAATGCAGCGGTTTTATGTCTGCAGTAAGAAGGCTCCAACAGAGGGATGGGGTCACTAACACTTCAACTTTATTCAGGAGGTATCAAGATATAATACAGCCATCTGAGAGGACTTTTAAATTGTGATGTTCAGCCGGTGTGATGTTTAGGCTCAAGCCAAATTAATTTTAGAAGTGTTTTGTTGAGACAGTGCATCAAATTCTTCACAAATGAGACGAAATATTGCCTCCACTGTATTCTCACAACCACTCATTTTGTAGACGGATAAAAAAAATCTCTCCATCCACGTGTTTTTTATAGCCCTGTGGATAAACATCCATTATTCCCTCAGCCTTTAGATAGTCGGAGATTTATGTCACGTTGTGCCTTTTCCTTTACTGTATTTGGGACCAAAGTCAGTGTTGCCAGGTAAAAATTTCCATTTCTCTGCCTTCCATTTCCTGACCTCTTTCCTAAGAATCCAGCTATCTCCCTGGTTTTCCATCCCTTATAAAAGGTCACCACTGTTGCTTCTTTTCCTCTTCCAGCAATCTGGAGGACATGCTATTCTTGCTTAATACATCTAATCATTTTCTTGGAATTATCTTCATCTTTAGCTGTTTTTGCTTTGCCCACACAGGAAGACGTGACTGCTTCTTGCAGGCAGCATGGGAAGCCAAGGTCTAAGCGGGCAGGAGCTGTGGGTGGCTTGAATCACTCTTGACACGACACCCATCCCAGCAGTCTCTGTGAGCAGGCTTGGCACCTCCAGTCCACCCATGCCCAAAACCTCCATTGTTTCCTGATGTCATCCAGCCACTTTCTGAGCTGTGCGTTTTGAGGCTACCCCCTTTGGCCTTAGCCAGATGACTTCAGGCAGAAGAGGAATACATCTCCTTGCTCGTGTACTCCAGAGAGAGACCCGTCTCTCTAGTACTTCCCAGGCTGGCATTATGACAAACCTTTTACCTCTCTGAAACTGCTCTGTAGTATCAATCAGTGTTTTGTTGTTATTCTTCACACAACCTTTCCTTTTCCCTTGCAAATCTGTCTTGACTCACACTTTCTGCTTGCTTTACCCTTTTCCATTTCCACAAGAAGTTATTTATTTTTATCCTTGGAGCCGCGTATTCCTGGGGAGGGGCAGGGGTGCAAGCCAGTTGTTGCTAAGTGCTTTAAAAGCACGCAGGAAAAGTGGGGACTTGGGAACCGTGAGCAAAGCCCTTAACGGGCTATGCGTAGGGCCACATCCATATCCAGCATGCTCTCAGGCTCCTTCCATTTTAAGGTTTGCAATGCTTCTTTTGGCAAAAAGGGAATCTGCCTTCCTCCAGTACATGCTGAGCAGATATTATCTGGACTGGGTATTTTGAGATGCCCATGCTGAAGGACATGGTGACTTGGGTCACGCTCCTGTCCCTCTTCTCCTCATTCTCAGCTATGTGGAGAGGTCCCTGAGCCCCTTAGTCAGTGTATGCATGTGGCAGCAGGTTGGCAAAGTAGCAGGGATGGCATTCAGGCAGCCCACAAACCTCTGAGCTCTGGCTGCCAAATCCACATGGATGACTGCTCATAAGCATGAATCTGTCCCAAGCCTTCAGCAGTCACAGGGCTTTTGTCTCCCTCCTCTTCCCAAGAAGCAGATTGCAAAATCACCAAGCCACAGAAACAAGCAGTATCTGAATGGGCTCAGGAACCAGACCATGCCCATATGCAGCTCCTGGGAAACAGCTTCCTATGGAGTGGGAGAAGCTGAGCGTGCTGAGAAGTGAAGCCACCTGCTGGGTATGTAGCTATCCTGTCTTCCCAGAGAACAGAAGTGCTTCTCTGTAACACGCTGAAAACTCCTGGATCTATTAGGAAAAAAAAAAAAAAAAAAAAGCCACCTCTCAATATCAGCAGTTGCATTTTGCTCCTGGCTCACCATGGCTCCATCTCAACCCTCCTTACACCATTTCCCCCAGCCTGGCAGACCCCCGGTTTCAGAAGCATCTCTCCCTGCTCCCATAATTGCAGACCCAGTAAAGAGAGCACAGGAAGAGCTGTGATGGCCCCATCCTCTGTACCACCCTTCAGCAAACAGCAAACATCTCCCACCTTCTCGTGGTAGCCCTTAAGGTCAGGCTCTGGACAGGACAGATGAGGCCCTTTGGGTGGATTACCTGCTGGAGCAACATCCAAAGAAGAAAAATGCAACTCAAGACCTCCTTGAATGCCCCGTCTTGAGAGATGATCCTTATTCTTTCATCAAATACTATTTTTTTTTTTGTTTGGAAAATCCAACCCCATTCATGGAAGCGGTGAGTCCTGCTTATTTTCCACTTGAGGCTGAGCACTGAAGAGGGTCTTAAGTAGAACATCCAACCATGGCTGGGAGGGTGATCTCGATAAATACGCACATCCTTCCCCAAGCCCTACCCTTCCCAGAACTGCTGCCAGTGTTTCCACCTACTCAGTACAAATACAGGAACAGACACAACAGGAAGTGGTTCTCTAGGATAAAGCAAGCTTTTGAGGACTTCAGAAGAAGAGACTGGGCACAAACTCTCCCTCGGGAGCACTGGGATGGGGCGGTGTTGGGCATGTGACTGATTCATTGGCAGGCGACTCATCACAGCAGTGTATCTGCTGATTTTCCTATCATCGGGAATGGCAAACAAAAGGATGCTCTGCTTTCCCAGGGGGCAAATATCACTCTCAACAGAGAGCTTGCGAAGATGTAGGAATGCAAATGGCGGAGAGGATTGGTTCTCCACCGTCTGTTTCTTCCTGCTGTCCTCCTGCCTGCAGAGACACCTGCACAGGGTGCAGAGCTGCTGAGAGGGTCTGCGGCCGGCTTACTGATATTGGGAAGAAGAAAAGGGAGCTAGCATCTTCTCCATGTGTCCTTGGAGGCTTGGCCACTTGACAGAGAACAGGGAGAGCCCAGCAACCTCTCAGGAAAAGGCATCTTTTTGCATAGATCAAAGCATAGGACTGTTTCCAGGATGAGAAAATAAATAGAAAGCATGAGAAATGTCAGCTCATTTAGAAAAGAGGCAGAAGGAGAATGTGCTTCCATGGCATGGCCAGGAAACCAAGGAGTTGGGCTCACAGAGGTGGAACGGCAGATCACAGCAACATTTCCAGGACTGCCCAGAGACAGAGATGAGGGTTTAATTATTCTCAGATACAACAGAAAGAGGTTAAAAACATTTGTTTGTGAATCCAGAGAATAATTAAGAGTGAGTCACGGAAAGTGTTGTTTCCAGCTATGGTAAAAACAAGCCAGTGCTGAAGGGTCTGCTGGTCATTTGAAAGCATTGGGAGCTTCAGCCCAAGATTCCTCCCTTAATTGCACCACTTTCGGGCACTCGCTCTAAATTAAGCGGACAGGAGCACAAGGGAGCTAATGCAGTGCTCTGAAAGGCAAACTATTAAGCAAAGTGTCTCTCAGATGTTTAACTTCAAGGAGGCACAATTGAAATCTCATCAATTATGATCAACAGACATGAGAAGGGTTTAAAGTTCATCCGTAACGTAATTTGCAGAATAATAGAAATTAAAGATGCAAAATCTCTTTTAGGTTCAGTCTACTTCGGTCCCCAGGGAGTGCTAGATGGCTTTCTGTATCAAGCTTCCCAACAGTGCTGCACGCATGCAACAAATGCAACGCAAGAAAACTTTCCCTGATGCATAAAAATGACTCAGAGGATGTTGCTACAGAATAATTAAGCTTACAGACACGAGTCCTTTCTGAGCTGCCCCAGGCATGTTCCCTGCCTTCGTCATCATTTTCGGTTTTCTCTTTCCAAAGCACACCAAGCTATTCTCACAGCTCTTCTCCTGGACTGCAAACAGCTCTCTGCTGTCCTTGGCATCCTCCTCCTTGAAACTTTTCGCCCAAGTCCCCTGCCCTCAGCAGTCGATGGGAACAATGAGCTTAAGGGAAGACCGTGACATTCCCGATTGAAAAACAAGACTGAGTCCTTCACTTCCCACTGTGCTGCTGACAGTAATACTACTTAGCACTCTTACCCTATGACGCATTACCCAAACATTAGCTAATTATCCTGCCTGACTCCTTAGAAAGTAGGCAATTAAGCAGTTAGCTCCACTCTCCAGATAGGGAAACCTGGTCAGAAAACAGGGTTAACAGGGGAAAGGCCAACCCTATGGTGCAGAGTGGTGAGTATCTCTGCTGACTGAAGGAGTGATGTCGAGTGTGGAACTTATGTTGCCTATCTCAGCTGATTGAAACACTGCTGAGCTTCTAGAGTGGGCATAAGAACATCAACACCTTGGTACAGGGATTCATCCACACCCAAACTGCGTCCCACTGCGGTAGGCTGTCATCTTCTAGTAGAGGCATCCAAGGAGTCCACTTTCTCCATACTGCTGAAGAGAAGAGGAGGATCTGGTTGGTACGGGTACCCTGAGCAGGTTGTGCGGGTCCTCTCCAAACCACAGACAGCAAAGTTGCTGAGATCAGTGCTCAAGAACTCCTGAATCCTGGGAACACTCAGCTGGTGTCATTGCAGCTGACACTGAGAAGCATTTCGGAGCACCCAATGCCACAGCACCCCAACTCTCATGGCGCAAGAAGCAGGGTACAAACTCCATCCTTCCACCCAGCTGAGGACCTGTTCTCCACCAGCCACGAATTGTGGTTACGTTTGGAGGGCCACAAATACTGAAACAAACTATTTTTAATGCGGAGCGTAGATGTTTAACAGAGAGGTCTTTAAAATAAAGCACCAGAAGGAGTCCAAGCCTAATAACAAGAGCTCTAGCCACTGTGACTAACTACTGCATAAAATGTGTAATTATGGCACTATAGCAACTATTGAATTCCAGGGCACATTTTGCATCTGAAACACAGGACGGAGCATCCTCTCTGGGTGATTCAGAGCAATAATCACAATGCCCAGATGCTTTGCTTAGAAGGAGGAGAGGCACCGAAGTGTGAGACGAGCAGAGTGCACGGGGTGCACAAGCATGTCACCGTGAGAGCACCTGCGCAGGATGCACGCACATGCCAGGGGAAGAATAAGTATTTTTAGCTGGGATTATCTTGTCTGCTTCCTAAGAGCACTGGCTGCCTTTGTGGAGAAGAGCACAATGTCGGCTGTGTCACACCAGAGCCGAGAGCACAGCGGTGACATTTGAGAGGTGCCTTTTACTGAAGCTCACCGAGTGCAAGTGTTATTTGTGCCCACCTAAGCAGCTTTTCCTGCCCTCAAGCACCCTGTTTTCAGTTCGTGCAGGGCCAAGTGCACAAGGGCACCAAGATCCTCTTTCCCCAGCGCAGTTCAGTGCCACTCACATCCCCTTAAATAGCACTTTCTGGCTCAGATACACTCTTCTCCATTGTCTGGGGCGTGTTTGCAGCTGGAGACTGATGAATGAAGCTGAGTTACTGACCTTGATATAAAAAATAAATAAAAAAAAAAATCCTAAAAGTGTGTTTGTGCTTTGTAAAACAAGCCTTTTTAAAGCTGGCATCCATGCAAAGAAAAATGCCAGTGTGCATATGGAAGCTCTGGTATTTAAGGCCCCTTTCAACAATCCAGACTGCCAGTGAGCTTTCGCTGCTTTAAGCTTTTAACCAAGGAACAGGTGCTCTAAGAGCTGGTGAAGAGGTCTCAGACAGGTATTTCACTGAATGGCCTAGGAGCAGATGCTTGGATCAGAGCCTACACAATTAGACCTATTTTCTTACGCTGAAAGAAGTACTGTTTCACTGTGTTATAAGGAGGTACAGATGATCCCCTTGCTCCAAATGGATGAGGGCAAGGGAAAAAATAAGTAACCTGTCTTTGAGGCCTGCTCTCACCCCTCTTTTTATATGGAAATTCATTCAGGTTCTACAGCAAATGCATTTCAAACTGCTTCACCACTATTTTTTCCCCACGCACATTATCGAAATGAGATAATAATTAGTGAGGCCACTTTGGGGAACTTTCTGGAATTGCTCTGGACCTGCTCTGGTACGTAGGCTGACGGTATTTTTCTTGAAGATCCTATGGGAGGTCCTGGAAAATACTCTCCAGCCTGAGAGGTGTGCAGGCAGACAGGTTTATTTCCCCAGCACAGAGCACTGAGTTAGAGCCAGGGCTTTATTTCGCACAGGGAGATCACTTAGGTGAGCAAGCATTGCCAAAATTCAGTGTGACAATACCAGTCGAGGCCAGTGCTCTGATTCTGCTCAGAAAACAATAGGTGTTTACACAACTACAACCCACTGGAGGTTTTTGCCTCGCTGAGCAACGAGACCCCAAATGTTACAGCTCTGCCTCATGTCCTTGGCTCTGTCCTGCTTTGGAAGGAAACACGCTGTGGCCTGCACTGCCAACGCTATTTCCTCTCACTTGTCTTTAAAGGTCTCTTTTTCCAACAGCTGATCGGCTCTGCAGCTCCGCAGAGTACGTGAGATCCGGCTGGCCCACAGTCTAGCTGGTATGGCTGCGTGCCATGTTGTTGTTTGTATTGCTTTCATTTTTCTGGCGTTACTTGGCTCTTCCAGGCAACTTGTTTTCATCCTGAACTATGCGCTCATTACATATCCAAACACCCACGCAGGTTTTGCATGAGGAAACTCGAAACACACGCGGAGCAGAGGAGCACATTTGCAGAGGGGGCAATGAGATACTTGTCTGAGGCAGATAGAAACAATTGTCAGATCCCTGAGCTGTCCGTGGTTGGATTTCGTAGCCACTGATGACAAGCGTGTTAACACTGTGTGCGCATCCTCCTGGAGAACAGAGGCAGGGGACATCTCCTGTGATCACCTTCAACAGCCTCAGCTGCTGTTCCCAGTACACATCCTGGTTGTGCCCCAAATGCTGAAGGGACTCATTTTTACTGCTCTGTTACCCCACTGCAGCAAGGTCCCAAGTGACAGGGACAGAAACATGCCTGCTTTGCATGATAGTCGTGCCCTAAGTGTCCTCTTTTTGGGTTCTTCCACAGTGCAGAGGGTCTGAGTGACTACCAGAGGTGATACAGGGCAGCATCAGTGCCCCTGGACTGCCCAGTTGCACAGATCCGATGTTGTATTAATGCAGTAAACTCGCAGGGCTTAGCAGAGCAGGGCTCACACACTCAAGTTTTCCGAGTCTCTCCCATTTTTACAGCCCCACCGCTGCTGCAGTTGAGCTCCGGCAGACGCAGCGAGCTCAGCTGGAGGCCTGCAGGCTGTCCAAATCTGCAGCACGCCGTGCTCCTCCCTGCCATGCCAGGCCTGCTCTGAGCACGGAAAAACTCCCTCCCAGCTACTGCCAGGATCTGTGCAGCACTAGGCAGGCTGAGCCCAAGAAGCTGGGAGACTCGGTTTGGAGCTTGGGATTGGTTTGCTTTCTTGCATCCTTCCCTGCTTCCTGTGCTGCAGCTGAATAAAGAGTTTCCAGGGCTGTCAGTACTGCATATTTCACCGGCGTTTGTTTCTTTAGGTCCAAAATGTGCTAAAAATAAGCTGGCGTGGCGTTCACGTCTTGATTCATGTGGTAACAGGACACCGGGCAGAGAAACTCCTGGGGCTATGTGCTCTGCGCAGCAGTGAGTAGCGAGCTGATGGCGTTCCCTCTGCCTCCTCCCTGCTGCCAGCACGGAGCTGGCAACCACTGCTCGTTGCAACCTCCAAAATTTTGTATGTAGAGGTTACAGTTTTATACAGCACCGCTCTTCTCTGGCTGCTTGTTAGCGAGGCTCCAAATGCCAAGGTAGAATATTTTCTCCTGGAGGAGGGGGCGTATTATTAGCACGATCCTCAGTAAACCATTTCCTTTAACACTCCTGTGGTAAATGGCATTAAAAAAAACAAACCCCAAACCAACAAACAACCCAAATGAAATCTTAAGTGCCATACTAAGACCTCAAACTTCAAAAAATCTTGTTAGTGCAGCAGCAAAGGTAAAGCTGGGGAGGTTGGTACCTCGCATGCTGCGAGGTAGAAGCACCATTCCCTCAGGTCCTGAAAAAGGGTCTCAAGACAAAGTGCTCGCTGCTCCTCCTCACTTTTGAGATCCCCAGCTGACGTTCAGCCTCCAAGGCTGCTGCAAAAATGTTTCACCCGCAGCCAGATTCTGTTGCAGCACTCTCACTTGCTTTCCCAAAATAAATAGTGAAAAAAAAAAAAAATCCTTGCGTTAATTTAATCTAGTCAGGCATTTTGCTGTCCTGCCTGGTAATATCTCTCCAATCTGTCATTTCCAAGTGACAGCTGTTTATTTGTTGTCGCTTTATTGGTGTGTTTTTTTCTTGTTATTTTAGTTTTGTTTTTGTCCCTGGTCTTGAAATATCTCTTCTTTCTCAAGCATCCCAAAACTGCTCCGGGGATTCCTCAAGTCTTCACTTTGCTGGGGGTTCGGAGTGAAACAATCTCATTTCTACAAAATAAACAAACAAAAAAGCACACGTCAACCTCAGTCAGAGAAACCCATCAATAAATCTCCAATTTACATGCCTGGAAATTGCATGGGTGCTTGGGATTTCAGGTCCATTTATGTGACAGGAAAGAGCACTGAAAAACATCATGACATGAAACAGAGATCCCACTGTGAGCATCCCTCTAAAACAGAGACTGCAATGTTGTAAACCTGAAGAGATCTTGGCACTGCTGGAGAACTGTTCAGCAGCATTGATAGCAACAGATTAAGTGATTAATACATGTTATTCAGTAGAATTCACAGGCAAAAAAAAAATAACAAGAAAAAAGAAGATATTAAATATGACAACTTGCAAGACGTGGGAGTCCATTTGGGTTCCTTCCCACAGTCTGGACCTCCAGATAACCTTTCCATGAAGGACTCAGATAAGCTGTAGTACAGACCAGAAAATAACCCACCAGAAGAAGCCCAATAACCTCAATAATTCTAGTACCCTCCACTCAATTTCAGTTGCTTTCAAGTTGCTGGTCCAGCATTAAATCTAGGCACGGCTCAATGAGCTCATTTTCATTTCACTCATTACTTACTCTTGTTTATATATTTACCATTATTTACGGTGACTTCTATCGCTCTAAATCCTTTTTTGGAAAACGACAACAACAACAGCATGTTGAAATTGACAGAACTGTCAAAACAAGCTGCTTCTGATTCTTACAAAGTACGGAGCTACGTGGTGAAGTATAAATAATAAAATGGACTAAGAGAGAAGAACTGTGCTACACACAACAGGGATTAGTGCAGGAGCTGGATGAGCTCACATCACGTTGGGGTTTTGCTACAAGTCCCTTCCCTATAGGGCTCACAGAGCATCCCCTTGACCCTACAACCCACTGCAGCCCCTCAGGGCATCCCCCTACAGCCCCATGGGGTGGATCCCACAGCCCCCATAGAGCCTTGAAGATGCGAACTGCACCCTACCTGAGGCTCCACAGCATCCAAACCCACTGCAGCCCCTATAGCCCTTTACAGCCTCATGGGATGGATCCCACAGTCCCTGCACAGCCTTGCAGACACAAAACACATCCCACCCCAGATCCCACACTGCCCATTACCCACTGCAGCCCCACAGGGCTTCCCAGTCCCACAGCCCACCGCAGCCCCATAGGCATAGCCCCACACCACGACAACCCCAAGTTACACCCCACTTCAGGTCCAACAGCCCCAACGCTCCTCCTGCATCTCACTCCATCCCTACTGGGCCCCCAAAGCACACGCTCACACCTTTAAAACCCCAAATTACCCCCACCTGACCCTCAAAGCTCCACAAACCCACTGCAGCCCCCACACAGCCTCACCCTATAGCCCATACACACAAATTGCACCGCACCCCAAGCCCTACACCCCTTACCAACCCCCTCCAGTCCCCAAACAACCCTCTAAAATACATTAAGTCCCCATCGTCACCCCTCAACATCCCACCACAGCGCTACCCACCTCAAGAACCCCACGGACCCCTTTCCCGCCACCCGCGCGGCCCCTTTAAGAGCGCGGCCCCTTTAAGAGCGCGGCCCCGCCCCTCCCGCGGTCGCTGCTGACAACAAGATGGCGGCGGCGGGGCCGGCGGGCCCTGAGAGCCGGGTGCTGGGTTACACCCTGCACCGCTGGAGCAGCTTCTCCTCCACCTACCTGCCCGAGTGAGTCCGGTCTTGTGCTGGGCGCCCCGCGGGGGGAAGGGGGAGGAGGCGGGAAGCGGAGCGGAGTGGGTGCCGGGCCTGGTTGGGGGAGTGAGGAGGGTTAGGCCTGGAGTAGGCCTCGTGTAGGCCTGGGGTGGGGGAGGGGTGGAGGGGTTTTGAGGGTGAGGTGTGTGCTCATAGAGGCTTTTTTTTGGAGGGGGGATTGTCTGTGGGAACGTCACGATGAGGCAGGTTTGAGGTGTTAAGTTTGGGGATTTAAGAATGGAGGGGATGGTGGGGGTGGGAATGGGTTTGTGTGGGTAGGGGGAGCGATGGGCTTTTCTGTTTGTTTGGTTTTTTTTCCCCTGAGGAGGGTTAGAACTGGGGGATCTGGATGGGGGAAGGTGGGCAGTTTGGGGGGATGTGTGCTTGGAGGGGAGTGGTGTCTTGTGGGGGAATGTGCCCTTGGGAGGGTACATTGTGAGAGGCTCTGTATGGAGGGGTGGTGGCCCAGAGGTTTGGGGGAGCTGAGTGTGGAGGGGTGGCAGCCTTGAGGTTTTGTGGGTGGGGGCTGTGTATGAGAGTACTTTGGTCCAGGGGTTTTGGTGGACTGTAAATGAAAGCAGTGGTCTTAAGGACTTCTGGGGGCTGCATTTGTTTGGGTGTGTCTGTTCCACATCTCTGTATATATAAAGAACAGAAGGCAAAAGGATGAGGCCAGACTCTGCAGCGTGTGGTGCTAGGATGAGGGGAAATGGGATTTTCCTTCACATAGGAAGTTTTGCATAAATATATGTAGGAACTTCTTCACAGTGAGGGTGATGGAGCACTGGCACAGGCTGCACAGAGAGGTTGAGGAGTCTCCTCTGGTGACATTCAAGACCCACCTGGACACCTACCTGTGCAAGCTGGGCTAGGGGGCTGCTTTGGCAGGGTGGTTGGACTCGATCTCTAGAGGTTCCTTCCAACCCCTATGATGCTGTGATTCTGTGGGAGTGGTGGCCCAAAGGTGTTGGGGGCACAGGGACTGTGAGTGTGGCAGAATGTGGGCAGAGGTGTTCAGCAGCATTCAGGAGTGTTGCATGTGTGGGACTGAGGTGGTCCATACTGGGGGGGGAACTGTGTGTGAGGGGGAATGGTGGGCCTAAGGCTGTGTGGTCATGGATTATCAGCAGCTCTGGGGGACTGGGTGGATGAGAATGATAGTTTTGGGAGGGAGTATATGTGGGAAAGGGTTTCTATCAGCTTTTGTGAAGTTGTGTGCGTGTGGAAGCAGTTGCCCATAGGTGTTGGGGGGCTACATCTATGGGGATGGATGGTCGGGTTTTGGGGTTTTGTGTGTGTGAGGAGGGGTATTCAGCAAGGTTTGGGGAAGGCTGTGTATATGAGAGGAGGTGTTTATTGTGCTTGAGGATGTCCAGTGGGAATGAAGTCTGCAGGAAAGTAGTGGTCAAAAGCTCTGGGAGACTGTGTATTTGGGGAGGGATAGTCAGTAGGGTTTGGGGTTGCTGTGTGTGGGAGTGGTACTCAGCGTGTCTTGGAGGGGTGGTCAGCAGTTTAAGAGTTGTAGGAGCAGGAGGTGGTCTACAGGTTTAGGGTGACTGTGTGCATGGTTGGGGGGGGAGCAGGTGGGAGAAGGGGTGAGCACCTGCCCTGGGGGGTATAGGAGGAGGAGGGGTTGATGTGCAGGTCTGGTGAGATGCTGAATGTGTTTGGTGCAGGTGGGAGGGACACACTGAGCACTAGTCTTGGGGAGGGAAGGCTGAGGAGAACACTTGTCTCCTATGGATAAGGGAGATGGCCTGGGCAGGAGATGCAGCCTTTCCCCCCAATTTTGGGTTCAGCATCATGCAGTGGAGAGAGTGATGCGGGGAGGAGGATAAGTCAACTGCCCTTGCACAAACTGCAGGTTCGGGGCATGTCAGGTGCCTGTGTCAATGTGTTTATTGGCAGCCTGGCTTCCTCTGCTGCCCCTGACCCCTGAAACCTCGTTGGCTGGCAGTGTGGTAAATGCTATGCAATGGTCACTCGTGATTTGTGTGTGGTTTTGGGGGAAGGGGGTCAGCTGGTGCCAGCTTGTTTCAATTTTGTTTTGACTTTGAGCTCTGTGAGCAAGCAGTTGTGTTGTAGAGTAATCAGGATGTGCTGAAAGTGAAGTTTGTAATGAATATAGTGTATGTGTTTTTTCACCATTCTGTCATGGTAGCTCCAGTGCTGGATGGCAGTTAGGAGACACCTCAGTCATGCAGGCTTAGAGTTTTGTCTAATGATTGATGGCTATGAATTCAACAATCACTGATCATCTCCACTTGCTGAAATGAGGTAGAACTTTAACAAAAGTTTTTTCTGGCTAAACTTGCAGTGGTCGCATCTTTAAGTTTGCTGGGTTGGTATTAAGAAGAGCTGGATTTTTTTCTGATTTTTTGTGTTAGTTAAATAATCCATTTGCCTTTTTGTCCCCTTAAAAAGACTGTGAGGCACTGTTTTCAGGTCTGTGATCGTACTTGCTGTTGGAAATTGTTGGCCTCTGAGTGGAAGGGTGATAGTCCATTATTGATTTCACTGACGCAATATAAAAAGATGATACTCTTTCTCTTTGGTATTGATATTCCTTTCCAAGGCTCCCATTAGTTTTGTTGTGGTGTTTTTTTTTTTTTTGCTGCAGACTCTTGTCGGGAATTAATGTTCATGTGGTATCTTCAGTGCTGCCTAAAGTCTGTAATATCATTTAATCCACGATGCAGTTCCATTTCCTTTAACGGGGCTTCTTGTTTTCAGAAACGCATGACCTTGCATTTGGCTGTTTTAAGACAGAGTTCAAGTGTCCTTATTGTTTAAAAACAGCTGGAATGGCTTTTGAGCAGCGTCCAGCAATCCCTGAGAGATGGGGTTGTGTACCCTGGTGTGAGGAACGCTGGTCCTTATGCGTAGGTGCCATCTTCTCATCAGCGCTGATGATATCAGGCAAAGGGTTGTGGTGAAAATGGCCCTTAAGAAAGCTTGGTTTTTGCTTGCTGTCTGCTTGTGTTTGATTCCCACGTTCTGGGAGAGAGCTTAAATGTGATCTGAAACGGAAAGGGAGGGCTCTGAGCTGTGACCGAAGATAAGATTTTTTGGAAGATGAAAACTTACGAAGAAAATCACGCAGGAGAGCGGGTATTTGGAGATAGAGATGGCAAACTTCAAAGCTGATGGTAAAGGAACATAATGTACTGTAGGAGAGTTGTGCAGATAAAGCTGAAAATGGTCATCTTATTTAATGTGCAGATCAGAATTGTGCTGTTTGGGGAGGAGGCTGGGATTTCTAGTTAGACCTTAGCTGAAATAAGTTTGGAAGCATAGCTAAGAAGAAACCACTTTAACCTTGAACTGTGAGATTCTTCAGCCGTGGTCTGTGCGGGAATATGGTACTTCATTAAACAACGTTGCCTGTGACTGGGAGGATGCTTACTGCTGCTGTGGCAAGTAAAGTGCTTGTGGCAGGGAAACAACGTAGCTTACCCATGTTCTGTGTCAGCAAGTGTGATTTAAACATGCTTCTTAAGTAGTTGTGTGGTTTTAAATGTAAAAACTAAAGGTACAAGATGCAAAATTTTCAGTTTATTTCAGTAAATACTTCATTCATTGGGTTGGTGGCACTCAGGGACTGTTTGCTCGTGTTACCAGTGCTGTGTTCATCATGCATTTGCAAAGACCTTTCCAAAGCTCAAATGAAAATTGTCCTTCATAAATCTGCAAAAGAATGGTTTTATTTATTTATTTTCAATCTGCTTGTGGCTACACTGACCCAGAAATTTCTTCAGAACTCAGTGGGTAGCAGTGGAAGAGTTGATCTGGTGTCTGTTTCAGCTTGTGTCTTGCAGCAAGTTGTGCCTTTGGGAAGAACACTGGTTCAAGAGCCAATTTGTCATTGATTTAACTTATTTCCAGAGGTGCTGGTGCTGAGAGGCTTCAGCCTGTTTAGAATGTTCATCCCAGCAAGTTGGGTGAGGCTTCCTCATCAGACCCTTCTTCCCCTGCTTGTACTTTGTCCTGGAAGGAGCAATGGGGGAGGGCTTCCTGATGTCCCACCAGGGACTGGCCTAAGGGCTTCCCCACTACTGACTACATGCAAACAACAGCAACGGGTCAGAGGGAGCCCTGGAGTATTTTTCCCTCTCCCTCCTCTGGTTTTTGCAGAAACTGATGGGCTCAGTTGCTTTTATGTTGTTGTTTTTTTTTGTCAGGGAGGGTTTAAACAATGTATAGATGGTGATAAGAGCTCCACTCAATCAAAAGCTGTTCCTTTGTTTTTTGAGAAAAGCACCTTATCCCGATCTTTTTAGTGCTTGCTCTGTTTTAAGCTCCCTGTTAAGGTGACTAAGAGGTGTATATTACTGCGCTGTCCTCAATAGCAATTACATGCCCTTCTCTGCTGGAAAGTGCCTTATTACTGTACCCTGGGACAGTGGTTGCATCACATTCCTGACTCGTGATGTCTTGTAGTTGACAGATGTGCTCAGGTCCTTCTGGCCCGTTTAAACTGGGATTTCAGCAGTGTGGCTTCTGGGAAGAAGCATTTTTTAACTTCTTTTTCTTTCACTGTGTTATGCTAGTTGTTCACCTTGACTGGGCATCTTCTTGCCATTCCTGTTGCTCGGGTCTTCCTGTATGATACCTCTTCAGAAGCACTGTGTTCTTGTGCTAGTAAGAATGTAAGATCATTTTCTTTTTTTGCTGGCTTTCTGTGTTTCCATCTGGGGAAAGTGAAGTAAATGATACTTGGATAGTAAAGTGTAGGTGACTGGTAGCCTTCCAAGGTAAGAATGCTTTTTAACTAAGGGTATGACAGCGTTCCTGCTCAGTTTAACCAACCATCCACTGCTGTCTTGTCTTTACTCTTGAACAAAGACATACTGTGCAAATCCAAGATATTCCAGAGCATTAATAAGAAGCACTGAGAATGTGCATAGCAAACTTTTTGGGTGAAATCTATAAAGATTTGGAAGCAAAACATCAAACCCTTCCTCTGTAAATATTCTGGATTTCAACAACCCTGTTCTTTGACGTTGCTGTAGCAAGAAGAAAAAAACCCTGATGTATTTGTGGCTAGTGAAACAGGATTCTGAGTTTCTTCTACCACATGAAACTGATGATTCAGAATCTGTTTCTTTTAGGTTCATAAATCTTGTTATAGATGCATCTAAGTCTTGAAGGATCTCACCCTTGAATTAAGGTCAGTCGTGACTAACAGGAAGGTTTGCTTTCCCTGTTCTGTATGCTGCTTGCTGAGTTCTGTTTCCATAACTAGGTGCAGACATCTTCTCTTGGGGTCTCACCAGTTAAGAACTGCCTGGACTGCAGACAAGCAGAGCATGCTTAGAGCTTTTCTGGCAGGGTGAACCGAGCTCGTCGTCCATACACTGGAAACTTCAATGATACTGCTTGTTCCCCTGCTTTCTTAAATAGCTTTGGCTGTGCAGAAGTGATGACTTCCACTTTATCTGTAGGACCACAGCTTCCCCCCCCCCCCCCCCCCCAAGTCTGAGTCTTTTTCTTAACTTTAATCTTCAGCTCTTAGTTTTACTTGAACGTTCTAATTTAGCCAGTTCACTCTCTTGGTTCAGTCACTTCATCCATACATATTGGAAGATGAACCTGCTGGCTGTCTGTAATTATGTGCTCATGTTGCATTTGCAGTGCAGATCGATACTTGTCACATCTGCAAAGAGGAGGAGTGCGAGCGCTGGCTGATTCTGCTCTCCTCAGTGGTTTTGGTATAGGAGCATTCTCAGTTCTGCTTCTTTTCTGTGTCCCGTTAAAAGCAGGATTTTTTTTTTCCCACTGGTTTCTGTGGATTTTCTGGCTGTTTCTAGACTTCTTCCCCTAATAGGCATTTCCTCACTTCCATAGCCTAGAATTTTTCTCTGGATGCTGAAACAGAGTACTTTAAAGCCTAAATGTGTCTGGAGGAAATCACTGCCTGCAGATTGAATTAAGATTAACTTGGTAAAAAGATGGAGTGGTGAGAGAGTGAGGATGATTGCAAAACGTTGAAGTTGTTCATGCCTTACATCAGAAACTCATAACCTTGTTACAGAAATTTCTTCCGGAGTGAAAGCACAAGTGCTGTGGAATGAGAAGGAAATTCTTTATGCTTTGATTAGAATAGGGCCATTATTTAGGAGGTTGGCTGGTGTCACTCACTGGCAGAACAGTGAAGGTAAACTGTTAATTGCTCTAGTTCTGTGACGTGACTGAGCTGGCGTTACCTGTCGTGCTTTGAAATTCAGCCTCTTCTGGGTTGGCATTTTTGGGGAACATTAAAACGTTCTTAGGAGTTCTTACACTCTTAACATCAGATTATGGATCATTTGTTCTGTATATGGTTTTATATCCTCCAAGCTTAACGGAAGCTTTCTAGGTTGTGATTACTAATGACTCACTTAGAGTAAAATACTATTTCTTACTAAAGGTTTTCCTTTAGTAACTGTTGTTATTGCTGAGACAGCATGTGCAGTCTGTCTTTCTTAATGGCGAAGAATATCACTTCTCATTCTCCACGTTCAGCTTCTGAACGAATCAGTGTTAAAATGCCCTGTCACTTTTGGCACTACAGTTGGTTTTATGATGCAGTCAGGACTTTTCTTTTGAGGTTCAGTGGTTATGTGAAGGTCCCACCTAAACTTTCAAAACAAGTAATTGTTGTAATTGCATGCAAATAGAAACCTCTTAAAGAGAATGTATCATTATTTACTACAGCCTGCAGAATTTGATATGAACAGTGGTTTGTAAGTTTAAATTGATCTGAATTGAATAATGCAACAGCTACTGGAGGGGGGGGAAGGTGGTGGTGAAGATGTTTTGTGGTTTGTTACCTTATGTAGTTACAGTTTTAGTTACTACTTAACACTCAGCGTGCATGATCTTTGTGATTTCTTGGATCAGTTTAAATCAAGAAGCACGACTGTTTGTTTGAGTTGTGGATAGCAGCCTGCGTGGCTGCATTTAAATTGCAAAAACAAGTGCTTTAATAAAGCTTGCTGCTATGTGGGTACGTGCTACAAGTGCCTGAAAAATGGGACAGCGTTGATAATGAATAAAAATGGTGCATCAGTTGTGATGGATTTTGGGTTTCCACTGCTGGGCTCTCAGTGCTGCTGCCGAGCTGCAAGAGGCAGTCTGTGGTGGAAGGAAATAAATTGGGATTTGGTGAGTTGACCTCTGAGCGAGGAACTGCTGAATGAGCTCCCACCCTCCTCTTCCTGATGGAGTGCTCTTGCTAACTTTCACTTTCTGTCTTCTGAAAAAACAAACCTGCCTTCTGCTGCAGGCTGTGGAGCCTGCCAAGTGTGGAAGTAATACTGCCTTGGGAACTTGTATGCTTTAGCATGAATTCATTTATATGGCTCCAAAGTAAAGAATTATTCCAGAATGTAACACTGAGGGCAAATGGTTCTGATTTGTAGCACGGTTCCCCTAGTAGCCAGGTCGTAGCAGGCTGATATTCCTTCATCTTCCTGGGCCAGTATTTTATTTTCTCAATTCCCTGAGTAGAATTGCATTATGAGATAACCTTGATTTTTGAAAGGGAAACTAATGCAGGGAGTGTGTTTCCACCTGGAACAAGGAGGAGCTGTTTTTGCACAACTGAGGTTCAGCAAGGAAATAACAAGTTCAATTCTTGGCAATAGTTTGGACACGAGGGGCTTCAGTCTCTCCTGTTGAGCACGGTCTTCCTTAAATTCTTTTCCAGGCATCGTTTTTTTGGGTGAGCTTTTTACGGAGTGTGAAGTTGCTGCGTTGATGAGTATTAAAGATGTGTTTATGGCGCTGTGGATTTATATCTTTACATGCAATCAGTCTGTTTTATTGCATTCCTCCTTCGAGTGGAAATCCGAAGTGTTGTGGCACGTAGGAGCGCGGTTGCAACGCTGTGAAATCATGGAAGATGTAATCCTGCTGCTTGGCCTGCCCTGCTTTTTTCCATCTGTGCGTTAGCTAAGTAAATTCACTACTGAGAAGTTTGTGATGCTTCCAGAATCCGGCATTAGGGGATTCACACAGAATTGTGCTGGACATAGTGGGGTTGAATGTAGCATTACTGTGCTGCGCTGCCAATACTCAGGAAGATTTGGAAAGTGCACATTCTCTGTCTTTTCTGGTAAACGCTGGCAGTGGATATCTGTGTTCAAAGTACCAGCCAAGCTCCTTTTTCTCAGGAAGAAGTCAGTGGTTTTTATTATTATTATTATTATTAAATAAATTAAGAACAGAACTTTGTAGTAAATTGGCATTGCCTGTTGATGTTTTGAACTCCAGTGAATTTTTAACTGTGATATTTCATCTCTTGACTGCAAATCCAGTGAGCTGAAGGACCTAACCTCCTCATCTTTCTTCAGTATCAGTGGGGAGAGTTTATGCTTTTCTTGGTCTTTTTCTCAAGCCTGGGATTTATTTCTGTTCTGAGGATCTCCAGGAATGTCACCTAGGTTGCATGCACACAGTTCTGCTTCCCATAGAGGTTCACAGATTGGTTGAGAAGTTGGATTTCAAACATCCTTGAGTGTTAGGGGTGTAGAAATGAACTGAGAGTGAGAATAAATAGTCCAGATAGCCTTATGTGCTCTAATGTTGGCTCACTAGTGGATCAGTTGAAGCAGTCTCTTTGTGAATAATTAATCATAGAATTAATTACAGACTTTCTGATCATGAAGACCAACTGTCAACCTGACCCTACTGACAGTTAGGTGAACACCCTACTCAGTGCCATGTTCACATGTATCTCATAAATGCCTCCAGGGATGGGGACTCCTCTGGAGTCAGTCCCCACTGACTCCTCCAGTGCTGCGGGCAGCCTGTTCAAATGCCTGGCCACCCTTGATGTGAAGAATACATTTTGTCCATGAAATCTATTGGATTTCATCCTGATATCCAATCTAAACCTCTTTGATGGGGTCGTTTTTGAGAGCCTGAAGTTATCTTTTTTTTTCTTAAATAGACATTACATATGTGGGAAAGTTCAACAACATCTGTTGTCAGATTTAAAACCAAAGCTAGCTGGGACAGAGAACAAACCTTTAACTTTTGGGCTTCAAGGTCCATCATTGCTTACTTTAATCAAAGGTATGGTCTGTGAGTGCTGGGCAGCATTGAGCAGATAGTCATGTGTGATGTCTGAAGTTGACATGATAACTGTTAGATGTGAATAAGCCCAACCTTTATTTTTTTCCCCATTTGTTTTCCTGCTGTCCTGTGACTGACGGGGCCAACCTGGAGCTGGGGTCTCCTGCTGCTGGGGATTTGGGTTGCTCATTTGCTGTATCTGTGATTTTGGGTTATTGAGTGATAGAAGTTGTTCATCAGTGCTCTGATCACTCATTGGGAATTCACTGCAGTGCTGCAGCTTTAGTCGCTATTGATAACATTTAATTCCTGGCATGTCAGGAGGAGGCACTGTGGAATCAGAAATGCTTTGTTTAAAGGAGGCCTGGTTGGACGTGGGGTGAACAGGAGTGCTTTCTATATCTGTGGCAATGTCATTTTGTATTTGCCTTTGTTTTTTGCTGAGAGCCCTT
Organism: Callipepla californica brunnescens; assembly: GCA_023055505.1. Taxonomy (NCBI): domain Eukaryota; kingdom Metazoa; phylum Chordata; class Aves; order Galliformes; family Odontophoridae; genus Callipepla; species Callipepla californica. Next base: position 710,839 of record JALIRH010000054.1, read on the forward strand.
GCCTGTCTTTGGGTTGGCAATGTATAAAGATGGCATTAAAGAAAAAGTAAACAGATCCTTGATATATGATTGAGAAACTGATTTGAATGAACTTATTTGTTGGCCGGAGCCAGGTGAGACCCGTTTTGTTGTCCAGCACAGTGAGCTGTGATCCAGTGAGCACATTTCTGTGGGGGCATCTCTAAGTCAGCAGTTTTTATATGCTGTACTTACTATAAATTTGCTTCTGTCAAAAGAAATAGCTGAGTTGAATGTGTTTGTGAAACCGCTGCTGAGGAGAAAGAAGCAAATCTGAGCGTTAAGTTGGCAAATCTCACAACAATACAGCGTTTCAAATGGAATAGTCACCTACCTTAATTACCCCCAGCATCTTTTGTCTTGCTGCACAAGAGGCCCTCCCTCTTGGTGTTCCAACCGAGGTATCTTCATGTTTTCATTCATTTATGCCATTTTAAGGAGTGAACTTTCAGAACAGAAGGGATAAAAACTTTAGGATAGATAGTAAGCTTTTGTTTATTCTGATCTGTTTGATGGGAGAGCTGTAGGTACGTATTGCTTTGGGAACGTTGCAGCCGAGGTAGTTTGAAATCTGCATTAATTACAGTGAGTTTCTGGGACTTGGAGTGAGTCATAGAGGGAAGATATTATTTAGGTCTTTATAGATACATGGGGTAGTGTTTCAGTGGACTTGTTTGTTTGTTTTGGATGCATGGGGTTTTTTTGTGTGCTCTGCCCTCCCCCCAGTTGGTTAAGCATCTCTGTCACAGCTTTGTGCTGGATGGTTTGGTGGTTCTGAGGTAGTTGGCCTGCCACATCTTAGTCCTCTGTGAAGTGGACTCTGAGGGAATGAATCCACGTTTGTAGTTGCTTTATTCCTGCTACTTTATCTTAAGGTCGTTCTAGGAAAAAATAATGATAAAAAATTGTGACGTGGGCAACCCTGAAAGAGAGGAACTGCTTCATACACTCATAGATACATTAGGTTGGAAAGGACCTACAAGATCATCTAGTCCAACCATCCTCTTACCACCATCCCTACCCAGTAAGCTACTAAACTTTGGCAGGGGGTTGGACAGGATGATCTCTAGAGGTCCCTTCTAACCCCTACAACTCTGTGATTCTGTGAAGGTACTTCTTACCCAGCATTTACAGATCGTACTCTTGATGAAAGTGATGATGGACGTTAAAGCCTAAAAGTTAAAGGTACTGCTGTCTTCTAGCACTGCACATCCCTTTTGATGTTCAGTGGTGTGCTGCCTCAGTGGTTTTCTAGCAGAGCTACATCTGAGCTCCAAGTCCTCTTGGAGATGTGTGCGTGCTCTTTTCTGCACAGCTGCTCTCTGAAGAGCAATTCCGAATGTGCCAAGCAGGGCCTAGTGTTTTGGTTTTGTTTATTCTTAAGGGCTTGTTCCTAAAGTCATTGCTTTCTTTAATAGCAGCCTTTACGAAAACATTTAGGGTTGAATGCAGATTGTATCAGCCTAAAACCTAATTTGCAGTGTGTTTTGCTAAGTCATCTCACTCCTCCCTTTTCACCCCCCCCCCCCCCCCCTTCCTCAAAAGCTAAGAAAAACTCTCCTGTGATTGTCACGTCAGAAGCCACGGAGCTTTTTGCACAGTGAAGTCCTCTGGAAATACCAGGCCTGGGGACAGCTCTGTAATCCCAGTGGAAATCAACCAGCAGTTCGTACAACGGACACAGCAGCAGCTGGGCTGGTAAATGGAAAAGTTATCTACTTCCAGCAGTTGCAAGAGCACTGTCTGCATGGGTAATAAAAAGAAACTTCCATTTTGTTCTGCCAAGAGTGCTTTCTGCGCGAAGCAGCCAGAACGATCCGCTTCTCTCACTTGGCAAAGGGAGTGCCTACAGTAAAAGCTGAGATGCAAATAGCAGTGAAGGAAGCTTGTTTGAGTACTTGAGGCACACGCTAGGACTGCTTTTGGGCATGTTCTTTCTGGTGGTGCAAATAAGGCCTTTGGGTGCAGGGTATAACAGTACCACAAAGCAGCTGAGGTACCAGAGCAGCTTGTGGGGGAGTGGTATTGGGAGATTGCAGCAGTGTGAACTGGTGAACTTCTGTCATCTTTTTTTCCTTTTATGCTGGCACTAATGGTAAGCTGGAGAGCTGTTGTGACTGAAGGAGTTATTTATGCTACTCTTTTTTTTTATTATAGTTGCTGGTGTAGGAAGGAGGAGGATCGAGCACAAGTGGGTGGAATAGTCACTCTTGGCAGTACTGTAGATTTATGCTAGGCTAGATCTTGTATCTACAGTTTATGATTGTGAATCCTCAGACCACATTTAATGAGTTCCTCTTTTGTTTTTCCGTAGGGAAAGTGTCCCTAAAGTTACTGGCAATTGTATTTGCAACTCCTTGGGCTGCTACCATTAATTTCACATGAAAGCTGTGTAGAAAGTCATCAAGTTAGTGTCATTTTCATTTCTGAAGTTCCTCGGAGGTGTTAATTGAGGTGCTGTATCTGAGGTGCCCACTTCCGGGTGCTGTGTGAGATTTCAACGGTGTCCACAGAAGAGGGCTTTGCATGGCAAGAGGGATCTGTCACTAGGAGATGTGTTTGTTTTCTGCTGCCTCAGGACTGCTGGAATGCTTGAATTCCTCCAAGTTTCTGAGCCTGTAAATTTTCCTAAACCATTATGGTAAATTAACTTGTACCGAATTCTGTCCTCAGCATTTGTTTAATCTCATTAAACTTATTAAACAGCCCGTGTACTTTTAAACTTATTTATAACTCTCTTGGTGACGCTGTCTTTTCCCTTTTAATTTTCTTTTTAGCCTTAGTTTTGGGTGAGCCTGCCCATTCCTTTCCTCTTTGCGCAGGGTTTTTTTCCTCTCATCTGGTTGTTCTGAATGAGCTCCTCATTGGTTGTGGCGAACTGATCTTTGACCTGGAGAAGCAAACAAATCTACTTCTAAAAATACTATCTTTGGGATCTGTCCCAGTTATAAAATGCCTCCTTCCAGCAGGGCATTATCGGACCATGTAACAGTGCCAGTCCCTGCAAATGTTGCTCAGTGTATGAGGGGCTTATGTCTGATGTTAAAACAAACATAATAGCGTTATAAATATATATTTATTTTCTCTGGGGTGAACTGTTTCTTTGTGCAGAGTTAATGCTTCCAAAGGAGAAAGGCAATACAGCCTTAACTTCTTTTTTTTCTGCCTGCCTTCGTGTCCCTTATGTATTATAGGACAAGATTCAACTCTTCAAATGTAACTTTTCCTCTAGTTACAAAAAGGTATTAAGACGTTGCTGAATGTCATTTTTCCTGGCCCATGACATGGCACAGGACACTGTGGGTATGATTCCTAACAGCAAGCGCATTTAGGTCTTTGGTGGTGACATAACTTCGCATCTGGCAACTTCTGTTAGGAATCTGTGTATCTTAACAGCGTCCAAAATCTTTCTCTCTGTTCAGTTGGTTCGTTTTTGTCCCTGTTGTAATTAAAAAAGACAGTAGCTGTGTTTTCTTCTGGAGTTGAGCCTCTTTATGCTGCAAACTTGGAGCTCCCAGCTGACTGACTAATTGTGCAGACTGCTGCCTTGACCTTTCCTGTTTTGATGGGTTAGAGCAAGAGGGTATGTGTGGCTGTAAGCTGTTCAGATGCATTTTCTGCACTGGGCACGTGTCCATAAATCAGCGGATGTTGCTGTGTTGCTAAATGACACGCTGTGATAGAAACGAGCTAAAGGGAGAGGGAGTTCAAGTTATGTTCCCATGCCATGCAGCATCTCCTATAAAGCCAGTAGATGTCCAGCTGCTCTTCTGTATTTGGAGGGGTCACCCTAGTTGAGCTCCTTGCCGTGTTCCTCGTGGTGCAGGACTGCTTGGATACCATTGATAGTACAGTGATTTTGGTCTGCCCAATATGGAAAAAGCGAGGGAATCTGTTAATGCTCAACCTCTAACTTAACCTAATTCCCTTCTGAGCTTTCATACCAGTGGACTTTTCCTCCTACACAGCAGATGGAGATAGCATGAGCTTTTTGATGACTGTATCCTATATAGGTTTTAGGAGCTGGCGAGATTGTTAGTTGGACTTGCCCTGTCCAGCAGGTGTCATTACCTCTTCATGGGGAATGGTACAACTGTGTATTTTAATATATATACTTTTGTTTTTGAGCTCATCTGGGCAGTGAATTGCCTTACTACACAGGAAAGAGGAAGAGAGGTCCTTCGTGAAGATTATTGTTATGAAATGGTTTCATTTTAGCCAACACGCTATTCTGAATTTGTTAATGACCTAAATGCTGTACAACTTCAAGCTGTATGAAAGCAATGAAGATATTATTTTGTTGGTTGAAGTGTTGAACATCTGATTCTTGTGTGTTGCTCTAGGTTGTGGCTCGTGTAAAAAATGTGTTCACATTTGGTGAGAGCTAGATGGTTGTCTTCTGTGCCCCAGTGTAATTTAAGCAGTTTATCAGCTTGCTCTGCTCCAGCATGGGCCACCTAGAAAGGCAGAGATTATGAACAATGAAACAGCTATTAAGTCAAAGTTTTCAACCTCACTGAAAAATTCCTACCTCATAGAGGTGAATGAGCTTGTAGATTTATTTTATTGGGACCTGTAAAATAGCAGAGTAGAATTTTTAGAGACATTATATATATATATATATATATATATATATATATATATATATATATATATATATATATATATATATATATAATTCTGCTCAGAGGACAACTTTAGCCTCTGCTGAGAATTTTTGTTAAGTTGCTTGAGAATGGTATTCATCTGTATGCTGCACAGCTCTTCAACTGCCATGTTTTATTTTACTTACGACTTCTCTTTTCATTTTTTAGGAACATTTTGGTGGACAAGCCCAATGATCAGTCCTCGAGATGGTCTTCTGAAAGCAACTATCCTCCCCAGGTAAGCACCTGAATCTCTGCAGATTTACAGCTGTGTTTTACTGCATAATGTACAGTTACATTTTTATTTTAAGCATATGCTGCTGCTGTTTATAATGGTGGACTTACGAACGAAATGAGCAGGTAATTTATAATGTAAATACCTCATGTACCAATAACACACATTTCCAGCAGCGTGCTCGTGATCTTTCAAGGAATGTTTTTTGTAGGGGGAGGAGATTCACATTTTGTCATTGAAAATCAGGGTCATACTGGAAATAATGTAACCTTATGGTTAGATTAAGCTGCTAATGAGGCATGTGGGTCCCCCTTTGTCAGCGCTATTGGAAACTGTTGTAGACTGCTGGCCTTGAATCCTAGATCTGAGGAGCTTGTGTTGTTTCCTTTAATAGCACATTTAGAGATGTAGAATCTTTATAGAAAGAAGTGTGAAAGTTACTTCATCTGCTGGTTTACCACCTTATTAAAACAGTTTGGATTGATTCTTCTGATTTGCCTTTTTATTATTAAATTGTTTATCTGGAAAAATATATGTATCCTCTAACTTACTGTTTTTCCTTGAATAAAAGCGTTATAGACCTGGCTTAAAGAGAATGATACCTGGTTACAGTGGTACTGTTTGCTCAGCTTCTCCTGTATCTGTGATGCTGGGCTTTTGAAGTCCTTTTGTTGAAGTACTGATGCACAACAGAGTATCTTCCATGCAAAGCTATTCTACTTATCTGTGCATACAATGAGTACGTGTGATTCAGATATCCCTCATGAGTGGAGTCTCTGGATTTTTCCTGTAGGCAAATCTTGCTTCTGTGCTGTGAAGGTATGTTGAAAGTCTGTACAACTGGCAGCTCTCTATCACAGTGGAGCCATCTCATCCAACTGAAAGGCTTTCAACCTAATTTTCTTGGTAGTATTATGTACTGTTGTCTGTGAAAGTGACTGTTTTCTAATAGAGGAGAGAGAGCTGTGTTGTCAGTGCTGTTAGTGTTTTGTAAATTTACTTGTGATGATTGGTAATTTTTCACATGCTTTTATCCCTTTGATGCCTATGCATCTTCTGCTCATGTTTTTTGTGGTAATATATGTACTTGTTAAACAGCATGGGAGTTTCATCCATAGCTTGAAGCAGTTTTAATCTGTCTAGTACATACTGATTGCAGGGTAATGTGTTTTGAGCATGTATTGCATCTCAAACTGCCATCCTTTACCTTGTTTTGTTCAGAAAGCATGTGTTATTATTTATTTATTTATTTATTTATTTTTCTTAGAGCTCTCTTAAGGGTTCACAAGGCAAGGTTGGTTGTGGGTGTAGCTTTAGACTGGGATTTTTCATGTGAGGTGCTCATGATTTTCCCTTTTTGTTTTTGGGTCAATCATGAATATTCTGTTTTCAGACTGATTCCGAAGTGGAAATGTGTTTCTTGAGGCTGGATGCTTTGCAATATTCCCATCCAATGGTTAAAGCTGACAAGCAGCTATATGAGTTCATAGAATCTTTTGAGGTGAAAGGGTCCTTTAAAGGTCATTCAATCTGACTTCCCTGTGATGAGCAGGGACACCTACAGGTAGATCAAGTTGCTTAGAGCCCAGTCTAGCCTGACCTTAAATATGTTGAGGAGTGGGATATCAACCACCTCGTTGGGCAGGGCTTCACTACTCTTATAAAAAGCATTTTCCTTGCATCAAATCTAAATCTCTTCTTTTAGTTTGAAAGAGTTTCCTATCACAACAGACCCTGCTAAAGAGTCTGTTCTCTTCCTTCACACAGCCCCATTTAGATACTGAAAGGCTGCTCTCAGATCTCCCTGGAACCTTCTCTTGTCCATGCTGAGCAGCTCCACCTCTCTCAGCCTCTTCTTATAGGGGAGGTGTTCCATCCCTTGGGTCACTTTTCTGGCCCTCTTCTGGATGCACTCCTGCAGGTCTGTGTATCTCCTGTGCAGAGTATTCCACATCTGGATGCTGTACTCCAGGCGAGGCCTCACCAGCGTGGAGTAGAGGAGCACCATCACCTCCCTCGCCCTGCTGGCCACGCTGCTTTTGGTGCAGCCCAGAATATGAATGGATTTCTGGGCTGTGGGAGCACAGAGCTGGCTCATGTCTAGCTTCCCACCCACCAGCCCCTCCAAGTCCTTTTTGCCAGGGCTGTACTCAGTCCTTTTGTTCCCCCAGCTTGTATTGATAGTGCAGGTTGATGTGACTGAAGTTACATCAAAAACATGGAATAATCAGAATCACTTCAAGTTCATGTGTTCTTTATGTAAGAGAGGTTTTTCCATCTTTTTTTTTTTACGTGTATTGAATGTGGAATGAATGAAGATGTTATTGTGCATCTTCTCCATCCAGCCCTGGAGAGCTGGGTGTTGCCCTGCATGCCAAGCAAGTTAATTTAAACCAAACTTTTGACTGGAGGATTAAGTGTGTGTAGGAGGCATGCAGATAGTGGCATAGATTAGTAAGAAAGCGTCTCAGTTTTATTCCGATTTCTTTAAAGACAGAAATGCCAAGAAAAACTGTCTGCCCAACTGGAAAAGACAGTCCCATGGGATTCCTCTTGCTTGAGTCTCTGCATGAAACAGCAAGAAAACAAAATGCTGATGATTGCTCATTTGTTCAGTAAAGCCAGTCCTGAACGCTGTGTATGAGAGAAAAAGTCTTTGCAGTGTTCCTAATCTTCTTGTGCTTCTTATCTAAGAGTTTAATTACTTGTTTAAAGCATATTTGCTGGCGTTAACTTACGTGTTGTAAAAATAACTGGGACGAAGGGTCAGGGAATTAATGCTTGTGGTATAGGCCTCTACATGAAGGGTGTAGCTTTTACTATTGCTCTGAACATGAATCACAGAACTGTAGGGGTTGGAAGGGACCTTTGGAGATCCATCTAGTCCATCCCTCCTGCCAGAGCAGCTCCCTAGCCCAGGTTGCACAGGTAGGCACCAGGTGGGTCTTGAACATCTCCAGAGAAGGAGACTCCACCACTTCTCCAGGCGGAGTAAACTGTTCCAAGTTGCATTGTCTCATACTCAAAGAGCTTCAGATTTGGTTATGTTTTGCTCAAAACAGATTGTTCTCATGCTTCTGACCATGAAAGATTGCCACATTTGATGCAGGTAGAAGTTACATACAAACTATATTTCCTCATTTTTATAGTCTGGTAAGTTCTAAAGGTAGAATCGTAGCATGAATAGCTTCAGTTGAAATAACAGTCAACTAAATAACAGGCATGGTGTGGAGAGAGGCTGAGGGAAATTGGTTGCTTTCTGATTGAATATTTCTTATTCCAGAAATAAAATGTACGCATCCACGTGATTTTTTTTTAATCCCCAAAATAAATGTTGAGCATCCTATGGAAAATGAAGTTGTGAAGCACTTTATGGTTTTTGTGTTGGCACTACTTCATTTAAAAATTGGTTGCTCATACAGTGACGCTGTTGTTAAAATGTGTGGGTGGCCACAACAGTCTGGGACAGGAAATGCTGTGAAGCTTGGTGAAATAAAGCGTTCCTTGTTTCCAACTTTATTAGCTAAAACAAGGGCTAAGGCACAGCACAAGGACTGATGCAATTCAGGCTCCTCGGCACATACTTGGGGGGGGGGGGGTATTTTAATAAGCTGCCACCCTAATTGCTGATTTGTCTCATCCGTGTGCCTCACCTTAGTGTAAGAGTTTACTCATTTGCTAGGGGTGAAAGTAGGAGCAAGTCACTGAGTATTGAGTTATTCCCTTTCTCTGCTGACACCTTTCTTTCAGAGCATTCCTCTTGCTAGGATAAGCACGAGCCAAAAGAACATATGTGAACCTCGGGGTTCATACAGCATCTCAGAGCAAGATCTGTGCTGTGCAGCGAGTGTAGTGAAGTGCACACAGAACGTCTTTAAAGAGGAAAGGAAATGAAAGTGGAAGTATAAATATTTCAAATGCTGTTCTCTGGCTTTGTGTAATAGTCTTTCTAGCTGCGTGGGTTTGGTAGAGTTAAACCATTCTTGTGGCCATGAAAGCCACGAGTTATGAATGAATGCCAGTGAAAGGAAATATGTATGACAGCTGTTTTTCTGTTTATTAAACTAGCTATCTTTTCTTAGGTCTTGAATTAGAATGACCCAGAAATTATATATTCAATAACAAACCTGTTATGTAGTAACCTATTCAGGCAGAAGAGGGCTGATAGTTCTATTTTTGAACTAGTCCTAGGCTCACATAGGAAGTGTGAAGCGGGAAGGGAAGTAGTGCTGAAGTCTGTGGCCGTGTTATAAATGTGCATCCTGATGGTTCCAGTGATGGTGTGGCTCATGAGGCTGCATGCAGGACTCTGCATTCCCCCCACGGTGTGATTAATAACGTGCAGAGCAAAAGGACAAAGTTAATTACAAAAGCAATCGTGTTTGTGTAGGGGCCAGTGTCAGATCCTGTCGAGTATTTTGATTATTTTCTGCTTTTATTTTCAGCAAAATAAGTTTCATCTCTCCCTCATAAGTGTGTTGTATTACAGTGGTTGATGAGCAGAAACAGTTAAAGAGAAAAATAAGTCAGCGTAATATAATCTGAGCCTGTGCACAGGCAGCTCGTGTAGTGCAGTTTGGAATCAGTTTCATTTTCTTTAATACGGAGGTACAGATTCTGAGCTCTTAAAGAGCACGTGTACAGTGGTAGTGGTGCTGGTGCTCTCCAAAAACAGTTTTATTTTGCATTTGAGAAGAGCAATTTTCTGCTCCCGATTTCTGTCCTACTGTAGATTGTACCAGCAACTAATTTAAAACACATTAATAAAATTTATACTCAGTCATGTGATGCAGGAGCGTGCATATGGTTGTCATCAGATGGTAGCACAGACCAGAGCTTCACAAAAAGATTGGGACTGATTGCAGCTCCCAGTGTGACGGGGCTGGATTTGTGTCCCTGGGTGCACGCCGTCAGCTGTCGAGGTGCTGTGCGCTGCTCTTCGTGCATCTTCACTTATTGATGTGCTCAATCATAGAGCAGAAGTCTCGCTCTTCTAATGTGCTTTGTAGCATCTTGTTTTGTAAGTGTGGTAATTTGGAGCTCCACAAATTAGGCTGAGCTTTTTGTGCAGCGACTCCAATCAGTGTCAGTGTGCCATGCCTTTAATGAACGAATATTTCAGCTCATGGCAGCATAGCTGGAAAGTGTTATGTAACTTACAAAGATCTGTCCGAAGCCTCGTAGACCTGTTCTCTTCAGATGTCTTTGTAATGTGATAAAAATGTATGTAAGATCAAATCTCTGAAGGCTATAGAGAGTAGTCTGTGACTGGTAACACTCCACTAACATCCCTGCAGCCACCAGTTTGAAGTAATTGGGGAGGTGTGTGTATATATCCCACTCCTGACAGGTTGTTTTCTGTTCAAGAAGCGTTTAGATGAGGTGCTAAGGGATTTGATGTAGTAGCTTGGTGGGTAGGGATGGTGGTGGGAGGATGGTTGGACTAGATGATCTTCTAGGTCCTTTCCAACCTAATGAATCTATGAATCTATATATGTTTGTGTGTGTGTATATACACACTCAAGTGTGTGAGAACTGTACCCACAGTGGCCTGTGTGTGTATATATATATATGAAATCTGCATATATTAAAACCTACATCTGTCTTTTGTGTGGATTTACATGCATGTATATTTTTATAGGAGGGATGCTCTGGAAGTAATGCCTCCCGTTTTATTATTCCTGCGTGGCATGCAGGCTCTTGCTCGTCGCTGGCAGAAGTGCATAATGAATGGCAGTGACTGCTGAAAAACAGCACTCTGTAGCTGAGAGTTTGCTGTATTGAATAATGCTGTTTTACCTTCTGTGCCTCTTGTGTTTTCCATGAGAATAAGCAGGACGCATTACTTTCGGAGCAAGCAGCGCGTATAAAAATAACCCCCAAAAAGCAATAGCTAGGTTCAGCTATCGGGCCACAGGCTTTGAGGAGCACTTGTCATCTGGTTTCATACCACTCTTCAGCTTTTGTGTTGGTGTCCTTTAATCTGTGCGTGACTCAGCAGGTGCTGGGATGTGTGGGAGCAGGAAGGAGGGCCGTCTGCAGCCTTCAAAAAGAAGCGCTGGCCGTGTGGAGCAATTGCTGTGCCTTACTCTGCTTTAGACATCCTTTTGGAGAGGATTTATCCACATTTCTGCATTACTTTGTATTTTTATTTTTTTTAGAGTGAGAATGAAGTTTATGCCAAGCTCTAGTGTATTTTGCAGAACACCTGGGAAAAGCGTTCCTCCCTGCCCCAAGCAGGAGGTTTGTGATTCCAGCCAGATGAAGAATTGCAGTTGCTGATGCTGGCAGTGCTTAGTGTCACTCGCTCAGCTGTGGTAGAAATCTGCAGGGAGGATCTGATGGTGTAGGAGGAGTTCTTAGATGTTGTTGTGTACTGTGTGTTCTCCATGGGAATTTTGGCAGCTGGCTGTGCTGTGTATCAAGTACTGCCATGCTTCAGGACCGTCCCCTTACTCATCCCTTCCTTCTTTAGGTCTTACAAATTTTGTTTTCTGTATAAAGCTGTTTTTTTTTTTTCTTCCCAAATTTTAGGAATTACTTTGAGCCAGAAGCATAGCTTTCTGCCAGTTAGCTGACATTATGTCCTGACACCTACCTGAGTGACACAAAACTAAGAAGTTTTCATTGAAATATCTAATTATTTTTTTTTTAAAGGACCAAAGCATTCTTCTATTGTATCTTAGCTCAGACTTATTTCTTCATTGCTGGAAACATCCTTGGCCATAATGCTTCTCTGTCCTAAATAGGTCCCCATCTGCACTATTCAAGATAACCACTGCTTGTGCAGTCTTTTTTCCTAAGGTTAAGCTCTTGGTAAATCATGGAATCATCAAGGCTGGAAAAGACCACTAAGATCACCTGGTGCAACCATCTCCAGGAGCTCCCCATGTCTGCAGTGCATGCTTCCCCTCTTAGCCAAGCCGACCGTCCTGCCTCCTTTGCAGTAATAACCAATACTTGAGATCACCTGTTCATCCTGATGCTCTCTAGAACAACATCACTACTGCTCTTGTGTTCAGAATTAATTGCTTTATAAAGCTGTGGCAGCACAGAGATGGGATTTCCTAAAGAGATGGGAAAAGCTTGTTCTGTTCCTCACTCGAGACGTGCTCTTCTTGGGTAAGATTGTCCCTCTTGTGAGACTGTAGGAGCAGTCACATGAGTGCAAGTAAGGTGTGGCTGAGTGTTGTTGAAAATGTACTCTATGAAGCAGGATGTCTCCTGAGTCCTTCTGCTGCTTACTTTGTAATGGAAAGTTAAATAAACTTGGTGCTCAGTGATCCCTAATGAACGATGGAAAAATTCTTTGTATGCTTTTCAAGCAGAGTAGGTCTTTTGCTCCAGTGGTGTTGGGAAGCTGGTAGCTGTGGTCTGAAGGCAAATAATTTTATGACTTGATCCCTCCACTGCTGGAGGATGTCTGTGTTAGGAGGAGCAAATGTTTATAAGGGAAAATATTTTCATCATTTCATATGCAATGCCCCTTTACTGTCTGTTAAGTGGCTAGGTTTTATTTGGGATGCTTAATAAGCAGTTGGTTCTTATGTTAGCCACAAAATCAAGCTTAGTCTGTGTTCAGTGGTTAAATAGTGTCAGCCTAGAGAGGAAAAGTGTTTGATGTTCTCTTAGCATGAGGAACATACTGTATTTATCTAATTGTGCATTCAGTTTAGGTTTCATTTCAGGCTGTAGTGGGTGTCTGAATCATCAAACTTGTTAGCTCCGTCTTTATTTGCTAGATTTTGGGAAGTCTTGCATTGAACTTGAAGGGATGTGTGTAAGCCTTGAATAGTAATGCTAGGAATAGGCACTTCAACCCAATCTTTTTTTCCTGGATAGACTTTAAAATCGTAATATTCCTAAAAAGCTTTTCCTTATTTCCAGGAACTAGAGAGAAAATATAATAATGGGGGGGAGGGGGTGGCTCACCTTAATTCTCATATTTCAGAGCATTTGAAGGTAGTTTTTGCTTTAATATTGAAATTTGCTGTTCTCTTTTCCACAGTATTTGATTCTGAAACTTGAAAGACCTGCCATAGTCCAGAGTATCACGTTTGGCAAATATGAAAAAACGCATGTCTGCAATTTAAAGAAGTTCAAAGTCTTCGGTGGGATGAATGAGGAAAACATGACAGATCTCTTATCCAGGTAAGATGTGATTTCGTCAGCTATGGTAATCGTAAAGGCTGGACCAAAATGCTCTTCCCATTCACTGCCAAACAGATAGGTGGTTTACAGTGTAAAAGAGCTGTGATCCTGAAATTAGCTGCCCTTGTGTTTATGGTCAGGTCAGAGAGCAACAAACCCACCACTTGCTCCAGGAAACCTTTCTTATCTTGCTCTAACTGCAGAATTTGTGGAGAGTGAGCTCCTGGAGGCTTGAAAGACCTGAGAGCAAGGTGCAACATTAGATTTGTGATTTCTTTCTTCCATGTGCCTGAGGCACGATATAAATGATTCCCCAGGTGTGGATAACTTAAAGAAGCTTTTAAAAGCACAAGTAGCCTACCTGTGTCAAGAACCTCACTGCAGCTGTAAGGATCTGAACCAGTCAGCTGCTCCGTCTTGCTTCAGATAAAATAAATCAGATAAGCAAATAGAAAAGCTGTGTTTTTATTTAGTTTGATTTCTAGTTCTACTGGTAAGGATTAATGAAAGAGCATTTGGGCTGTTCAGGCCTTACTGTGAGATCCTGAGAAACTGCTAATGTAAATTTGCAAGGGCCTTTTAAGGCCTCTTCTGTTTCAGAAAGGGGAATGATTTAAATATCTAGGAGCACAAGATGAGTAGCAAGAACGAATCTATTTTTGGAGGCCTCCAGAAGGAAATTCCACCTCCAGGGAACGTATTGGTGTATGTCATCTTTAGTCAAGTAAAGTAGCTGTGGAGAAACATGGGGTGTTTTTCATTTGCCAGGCGTCCTTCAAAATCATATGGAAACTAGCCACAGTCCTCCCTGTCCCTTCCCTTTCTTTAGGTAGGCCAATCTTGCAGTTTAGCTCTTGCAACTGGAATTCTCTGGGTAAAAGATTATAATAGCATAGTAATTATTGATATCTAGCATTGCTTCACTTGTAGCAAAGTTCAGTTAAAATCTGTATTTTTTGGGACCTGTAGCTCCATCTTCAGTACAAACGGACCTGAGATTTTTGATATGTTATACTAAATAGTTTTTATAAAGTGTTGCTCATAAATGGGTCACAAAACACTTCAGCAGAGTGATGATTCTGGGAGTTGGGTTGTCTCCATCTCAACAGGAAAGCACAATTCAGATTGCCTGCTGAGGTCACAGGGATGTTAGTGCAGGCAAGCAGCGTTGCTTGGCTGTCCAAGTTCCACCCCAAAACCACTAACCAGTGCTGCCTCCCTTGGAGTTAAGATGGTGCATAGCAGTCCAAGCATTGGTCCAGCATGCATACTTATGATTTATAGTAATATGAAACGAGCATCGCATTTCAGGCATGACCTAGATTGAATTTATTAGCTAGTTCTAAAATACAAGGTAAGATTTAGTAACCTTATTTATTTTTTCCCACAGTGGCTTAAAGAATGATTATAACAAAGAAACATTCACCTTGAAGCATAAAATTGATGAACAGATGTTCCCCTGTCGATTCATTAAGATAGGTAAATGCATTTTTTCGGCATTCTGAGTAGAAAATAATCTCTTCTTGAGCTTGTGCCGGTCTTGGCACTTGTGACTTCATTGTACCAGGGAAAGCATCCAAAGTAGCTGTTCCATTTCATGATCTTTTAGGCTGGTTAGTTTGGAACGCAGTGAAGTCCTGTTACTAAGTAATCATAGCTACATAACATAAATCCTAGGGACTGAAAGGCAAAATACTGTAATTTTCAGAAATGCAGTTGTTGAGCCAACTAATTACTGGAGAAGCTGCTTACTGTCCTACTATAAATCGCTGTGCATAGATTAAAAACAAACAAACAACAAAAAGCAAAAAGCAAGCTGAATTTAAGTGACAGTTCCTGTGTTGGTGACTGTAGAAGTTGAAAAAGTTTCTTCTTTTTTTCCCAAACTCTCATTCAGCATAAAGCAACAGCAGAAGCCTTTGTTTTGTTTTTGTCATCTTGCTACTCTAATCTTGAGGTCTCATTTCTGGCTAAAGATGCTATTCAGGAGCAAGGAAGAGTTATGCTCTGTGATTTCTATTGTAGTTTCTCCAGTGAAGCTTGCTAAGGGGGATGCAACTGGTGTCTGATTACTGTGGCTTTTGATGGGAGAAGGGCTGTTTCTTTTTTCCTTCTTGCTTCATACATGAGGGAGAATAAGTATCTTAGAGTTGCCATTATTGATACTGGTTGGATTTAGTGCATTAATTTAGAGCCTTTTACCTTTACGTAGCTAAGCAGATTTATCTTCCCCTCCCTACCTGCCAAGACAGTAAAAGCATTACTGTTTTTATGCTGTTTAAGGTGAAAGACCAAGGAGATAGCTGCTGAAAAGTGGAATGAGATCCTCGTTGACTGACTTAGGAAGTCAAGAATGTTTTCAAGTATTGCTTAGTTCCTTTGCCAGGGCTTCAGTGGTAGCAGCTCCCTTGGGGCGTTCACAGCTTTCAGAATCACCTTGCAAGTTGGTCTGAGAAAGTGAAAGCATCAGTTTAGGAACTGAGTGATCATTGGTATGCTGCAGATTACAGTGTTTCCCATTGGTAGAAAAGTGGATAAATTAGTTGGTTTTTATTTTTTGGCTGCTGCTTTTGGAAGCATCTGTAATGCTTGGCTTTAGGAAACCTGAAGTGGAGCAAGGAAGTGGTTTAAGGCCACAATGTCTCAAAAGTTTATTTTTTAACACGTTCTGTAGCTTTTTGAACAGTGTTATATATATATATATATAATGTCTAACAAACAGTGAATAGTTACTGGAGGTCTGAAATGGTGAACAGAACAATTCATGTCTACTACTCTCAGTGCTTAAATTGCATTCCTGCGAACTGCATTCTACTTGAATGTTAGAATGCATAGCACTGTACTGGAACTTGTTAGGGAAATGCTAATGAATTCTACTAACAGGACTCTTCTCTGACTTGATGTGAGTTTTGTTACTGTTACAGGTAGCTTGCTTTGTTGGGATTGCTTCCTTACACAGTAGTAGGTATCCTGTGTTGGAAAAAGACATGTTTCATTGTCACTTACTCACCAGTTATGGTTTGAGATTGATTTTCCTTTTTAGCTATATTAAGATCCTTTCATTTCTCAAAGCATCTTCTGTGAAGAAATTCACATTAGCTCAGAAATTAAAATGATCTTTGGACCAACACCTATTAATTTCTAGTGTCGTTTTGTTTATAAAGTATTTTTTTGTACGGTGAAACAACTGTAAAATGATGTTATGAAATTCTGTTATTTTTCAGGTTCACAGCGTGAATATGTTTTCAGTTTGGCTAGCAGCTTGGAAATTTTAACAAAGTTACTCAAAATTCGAAATACAGCGCTGTGTTCCTTGTAATGCTGCCAGTAAACACGAGGCCAAATTCTGCCCTTTCGGACTTGCAGAGAATGACACTTGAGAAGTTACTGTTATCAGTGAAGCTTGCGTGTTTGGAGAAGGCGTTATTTAGTTCAGCAGCCACTTGCTTAAGGCCATTTGCCTTTTGGAACTCTAAAGGCAGCTGGGTCTGTACTCAGCTGCTAACAGCACAACAACAATGGGCATTTATTTGTGGGGGGCGGAAAACAGGAGAAACATGGCAGGAGTGTGTCTGTGAGAGGCAGGGGTAAAGCTTCCTAAAGCTCCAGTTTCCCATATTTCACTCCGGTAGGAAGCAGAAGGAATGAGTTCCTTCTCTCAACTTGTGTCAGGAAGAGACTTGTGTTTCTTTTAGTTTAATTAGTTTGGCTTCAGCTCCTTAGCACTGAGATGCCCAGTTGTGGGCTTCTGACCTACTTGACAAGTAATTTCTCTGTTTCATGTAGCACCTCATTAAAAGAGCTTAGGAAAAGGAAGAAGATAAATATCTGGAAAAAAATAGTGAGGAATAAGCTTTTTAATGTATGTGAACTTTTTGACTCTGCTCTTTTTTTTTCTCATGGTTATTCGAGGCTGAGATTTTTTTGTGTGTGTGCTGCATCCTTGAAGGCAGAAGGTGTTGTAAAGAATGATGGCTGTGAAAGAGTTTGAGGACGTGCTGGGTGTAGTTCTCATGCCAGTTTGTTACTGGCATGGTTATTACTGACTGCATTGAGGTTTTTGTGTATTAGAAATGAGCAGTGCTTTCTTCACGGATGTTTTCTACATTAATTGCATAGACTGCATCTGTACCTGCACTTTTCTAAACATATGTTGTTTGTGTGACTACTGTGTGTAGATGAGACACAGAAATGAGCTTGAGAGATTTTGTAAATGATTGTACTGCTTAGCATCTAAGCTACTGTCTTCTGTAGTACACAGGACTGCAATCTTTGTCAAGAGGTAGCTTATGATTAGTGAAAAATATCCCCTAAAATCGTTCTTGTGCAGATAAAAACCTGCTTAAATGACCTAATTACAAACCTTCTGTTTCTGTTAAAGAGGTATTGATTTTTATTTTATTACTATTTTTTCCTCTCTGCGGGACACCTCTCGCTGTGCGGTGACAGTTCAGCTGGTCTGTACAGTTGTTTGTGTTTCAGGATGGATTGTTGTGAGACACGCAGGCAGAAGAGCCAAGCTGAAATAGCTTTATGGCAAAAATTGAAGAAATACTGTAGTGTTAGGTTTCAGGTTTGTCAGCTTTGGTGGTAGCATTTTTCCGTCTCAAAGAGAAGTGTGTGTGTGTATATAGGGGGAGGAAAAACACAACATGGAAGGCAGAATGAGGTGAGGTGTGGTTCCTGCAACTACAGTGTAGGGTAGGATCAGTGAGGTTGGAAAAGACCACTTGGATTATCTAGTCCAACCATTGGTCCATCACCACTGTGCCCACTAACCCACGAGTGACCTCTTTCCCAGGAACAGAAGTCAGATTAGTCTGAAGTTCTGCTTTTGTAGAATGATAGAATCACCAAGGTTGGAAAATACCTCCAGGATCATCCAGTCCAACCTATCACCAGTAGTTCTCACTGAAAGCTTTCTTTCCTTTCCTAGTAATGCGAAGTAAGTTAAAAAGATCAAGGTTTCTGTGCCTATTTTATGCTAGGGAAGCATTTATTTTGTGTTCCCTATGCATTTTCACTTTGCATACTCCTTAAAGTTTGAATGAAGCATGGAAATCTTGATGTTAAAATCAGTTTTTCTGGGGATCAGAACAGTATAAACGAGACTGTTGAAAGCTCTGAGTCAACTGAGGAGGGGTGTTAGTAAGCTGATAGTTCTGCATGTCTTGTGATTGATAGCTACGTAGCATCCTTATGTACGCTGCTATATTTATTTAGGACTGTAGTTGGTTACCAAGGTAAGAGGGTGGATTGTTGATTGTACTAGGGGAAGTTGGTGCAAGTTCAGAGAGCTGCTTAAAGAAATATAGAGATGGACTCTTTTTTTTTTTCACATTTTCTATTTTTCCTGGAAGGAGGTGGTAAAGCTGTAATATTCAAGTTTGGTTTTTCACCTCATTAACTCAACCTTAAGAAACTGGCCTCAAGCTCACCATCAGGAAATTAATGGTCTCAATCCATTTGAGGTGGTCTGTGGCTTGGTTGAGTGTTTCAGTCGAGGAAGCTGATGAACAGATTGTGATTCTTTATAGCTGAATGAATGCCAAATTTAGCTCCAGCCTGAGCGTTCAGGTCTGAGGACGTATGAAAGGTGTTATGCATTCTTGTGGTATCCGTTGGTCTGTATGAGGAATGCCTGGGTATGTTCATGATCTCCAGCATTTGAAAGTCTGTTGTCCTCCCAGGGAATGTGAGAAAAGAATCACGTAGCAGCTATTGATACCTTCTTGTGTTTCTGTGCAGAGAGTGTAATAACTTTGCATATATAACGTGCATCAGTTATTTCATCAGTCTCTCTGGTTAAAACTTGAAACTTAGTGATATGTTTACTTCGAAGTAGTAAGGTTTTATGACATTAAGATAAAATTCCTGGATTAGCTTTTCTTCTACACAAAAGCAGTTTGTTTGGCGGAGCGTATGTAGTGTAGAGGACAGGTTGTTTTCCTTACTTGTCTCCCCATACACAAACCTACCAGGAATTGCTGTGAGAACATCTCACTTCTGACTGTGGAACAATCAAGTAGGAAGAAACTATTTGGGACGATATAATCAGTAAATAATTATATATTCTGAATATCTTCGGGTCCTTTCTAAAAATCTGTTCTCCTGATGACTGTTCCCAGAAGCTGTTATAATTTCTTAGCAATGGGTTTGTAGAAACACCTTTTTAAAATTTTAAGAGTGCCACGCATTTGAACGTAGGCTCTGTGCCCGAACACATTGCACAAAGTAATAGATCTAACTTGAAGTACAATTAAGCAAGTAAGAACCTCTAACAGAGTAGCAACTTTAAACCAAATTTCGGGTTTTACTTCTTCAGAGTATGTCAGGAAAGCCATAGTTCAAGCAGTTAGTAATGTCATGGTACTTCCTAGTGGTTTGAAAGATGACTAGCAATTTCTCTGTGGGAAGAGTAGTTTCTGTAGAAGGGAGGAAGCAGAAGACTCTGTGCTGTTGCTGGGAACGAATCATTCTTCTCTAATGCTGTCTTTCCTGTTGATCACATTTGGCCAAATAGAAAGGATGCAGGAGAGGAAACCATTTGATTTCACTGAAAGTTTAAATGTTGACGTAGAAAACTTCGGGGGGGTTGGAATTGTTCTGAAGCAAAACCAGCTCTTAATCTGCAGGCTGAGTTCGATAGAAGAAGGCAGATGTTACAACAGAGTGGTAGAGAAGCACTGAGTGAGATGCTGGATGCTGCAGTGTTTGTCACACGTCACTAAGTATGCTTTTCCCGATACCCAAATAAAACAGTATTGGCTAAAAAAGCTTCTTTTTTCTTCATAGAAAAAAAATTAGATACAGCTTTTAAATTGGAAGCTGACAGTTTTCCCTCCCTTCCTCCTCCACAACTTGCAGACGTTACTAATTTTGTTGAAATTCAGAATACACGAGCTTCTTGTCTTCACCGTTAGGGAAAATAATTCTTGCTGACAAAAGTGAAAATAAACGCGCTGTGAGAAGCAAATACCAGCTCTAATTTGCTTGTGATTTCCATCCGTGTCAAGGCTCTTTGCCTCCTAGTTGTTTTAAATGATAGTATTTTTTTGCTCTTAAAGCAAGCTTCTGCTTTGTAATGATCTTCTGTGTTAATGTTGTTTAGCACAGGTTGCTTTAAATGGCAGCCTTACGCGTGATAATTTTTCCTGAACTTTCTTAAACTAAAACTTAAACAAAATTCAGTATGATTTTATATAACTTTCAAGTGTTCTGTTGAAGTAGTACTATGTATAGCCTGTTAAGACTTGTGTAATGTTTGGTATTTATGCATCCTTTTTCTCCTTTTCCTTTCTTCTCCAGTTCCACTCTTATCCTGGGGACCTAGCTTCAATTTTAGTATCTGGTATGTTGAACTTAATGGCATTGATGATCCAGATGTGGTCCAACCGTGCCTCAACTGGTACAGCAAGGTAGGCCTGCTTTTTAGGTGCCTGTTTGCTTGAGGATCTGTCATCTCGGAGGCTTGTGAAGCTTCTCGTACTGGAATTATGTGACCTTTCCATTCCTTGAATATCAGCTATTGAAACAACAAACACACGTAGTTAAAACACAGACCACATGGCTGACTTTGACTCTGAGTCTTTTTGTATCTGCAGCTTTTATAAAAGAAAACAACCAAAACCTGCTAGGTAGCATCACAAGAAAAGCTTGAAGGAACGTGGAGTCAAAAGGGGACAATGTGATTAAAATAATGTTTGTATTGGCAAAGAAATAAGTCTTAAAAGATTCCGCTTCTGCCTCTGCTTGCCTTTTGATTAGACTTTCTTTACCATACAGTTCAGCTCTTCTGCAGAGCTGTATGTGAGTCTGGAGGCATCTGGGTTAACTTACGTAGCTTTTGTTACAGGGTATGGGTTTGTTTAAAGTGAATCCTCTTTAGTGTCTTAACTCGCTGCAGATCTTTGCACTTCTGATGTTTCCCTCCTAATATCATTTTGTCGAATGTTCTGAAATTGAGGGGAACTGACACTGTTGGACTGTGAGAGGAAATGATTTATGCCATTTGTCACTTTGATGGACAGAAAGTTTAAGGGTTTCTAAATGTTATTTGTATAAGCTGTACATAATTGAGTACAGCAGATGCCTGTTCTGTGGGAGAATGAATTTAAAACCTGAATTTATTTTAATGCTATTTTTAATGCGTATATCTTCTCTGTAATACCACGTGGATTTCATTAATTGCTCCAGAAGACATCCTTCCTGGTTGAATAAGACTGAGCAGTGGAGCATCATGTCCCTGCTTCAAAAATGAAGAAGGCAAAAAGGGAGAAGGCTGTAGATGGTAATACTGGGACTCCTGCAGTTTATGGTTTTGCCAGTTGAACGAGAGCTGTTAGTATGGCCACGATGTTTCTCTGCCCTACTGTCTAGCTCGTAAATCATAGAATGGCCTGGGTTGAAGAGGACCTCAGAGATTGTTTAGTTTCAACCCCCCTGCCATGGGCAGGGTTGCCAACCACTAGAGCAGGCTGCCCAGAACCACATCCAGCCTTGCCTTGAATGCCTCCAGGGATGGGGCATCTGCAACCTCTCTGGCTAACCTGTTCCAGTATGTCACCATCCTCTGAGTGAAGAACTTCCTCCTAATATCTAACCGAAGTCTCCCCTGACTTAGTTAAAACCATTCCCCCTTGTCCTGTCACTATCAACCCATGTAAACAGTCATTCCCCCTCCTGTATGTGCTCCCTTCAAGTTCTGGAAGGCCACAATGAGAGGTCTCCCTGGAGCCTTCTCCAAGCTAAACAAGCCCAGTTCCCTCAGCCTTTTCCTCATAGGAGAGGTGGTCCAGCCCTCTGATCATTTTAGTGACCCTCCTCTGGACCCATTTCAAGAGTTCCACATTTTTCTTGTGCCAGGGCCCCAGGTTATATATTTGCAGCAACATCATGGGCTTTCCTGGAAGATTTCAGAGCAGCACTAATAGTCACAGAAGAAGTTGTCTGCAGCTGCTTTAAAATTAAGTGTTATTTTGGTCATTAGGCTGCTAATTGCTGATGTCCAGTTAACAGAAACTGCTGATGATTTTCTGTGCTTCCTTTTCCTAGCTCTGCATACAGTGGTGTCTGGCATTTTTCACTAGTTGCAGCTTGGAGGTTCCAATTTTTATTCAAAGGTTTTTTTTTTGTTTTGTTTTTTGGTCAAGAGCAATCTGATGATGACATTGACGTCTGTGTTGTTATGTCTCATCCCACAGAATCCACACTTCTCATGGTCTGAATGTATGTAGTGACAGCTTCTTCAAGGGGTGCCAGCATTGTTCTTCTAAAGCTTAGAGCCCTAAAGCAAAAAGAGAGAGACTTAGTCATGGCTGCTTGGCCCAGTTGCCAAGTTTTTGGTGATCGGTGTGTGACAGTGTTCTCCTCTCCCACGGTCTGGAGAGGATGCTGTTACCGAAGCCATGTAGGAGAGTATATGCTGATCTTTATGTGGGGAAAGGCGGCAAAGTTATCTGTTCCTTCTGTCCGAGGTAGTGTGGGTATTATCCTGCATACTCTCAAAGGTCTGAAAGATCTGGAGTTCTAATGCTGGTTCCCTACTGCCTGAGATGTCAGACAAGAAGGTTCTCCACGAAGTTGCCCATCCTTTTTGTTCTGTGCTTTTCAACCATCGAAATCTTTCTTCCTGGGGGCATAGAATTAAGTATGACAGATAATGACAGGAAAAAAACCAGACGTTGTCCTCAGTTGGCTCTTTACTCCTTTTTCCGTATTGTTTAGCTCACCTGACAGCCTCCAGCAAGCATTACCACTTCAGTTTTCTGAAGAGTAAGCACACTGGCATCTAGAAAAGCAGCACTTTATGGATGGCTATCACTATTGGTTTTCATAATGAGCAATGTATTTTCAATTCTAACTATATTTTACAATGTTAACAACTTAGTCTCACGCTGTAGTTACCAAAGTAATTGTTTACAGATTCAGATCAAAGCCATTCTTTGATTTGTCACAGTTTTAAACTTGCATGACAGCATGTGAAAAGGAGTCCTTCTATACTTCTTAGATTCTTTTTTAGCGTAAAATATTTTTATACTTAGCTTCTGTAATACTACTGTGGTGTCAGTCAAGTACTGACTTCTCTGTCACATCGTGGCCAACCTGCCAATAGTCTTTGCATGGTTTTGTAGGCCAAGTTTATAAATCAGGAGAGGCTCAGTACACAAAGTACACATGCAGTCTAGTGGCCAGGTTACAGAAGATGAAGATGCAGAAGCTTGGTATTAGAGACCTACATCTATCCTTTTGCTTGCTGTCCTCAGCAATGAAGAATCTAGGATGATGACTAATGCAAGCAAACGTTTGCTTAAAGTCAGTGTCTTAAGTGTCTCTTTAAAAGAGAGTAAAAATAATATATCCAATTGTGCTCCAAAGCTGTTTTAGCTCTAATACTCATTTGTCAGTGTGTTGTGTTCTTATTGGTACATGTCCTTGGCCTTTTTCATGTGGGCTGGGAACTGATTTTCTAAAAATGCATAGTTCTGGTTCTTTGCAGCTGTCTAATACTGATGGATTAAGAACTAAAAATACAGCACATGGCCGTGTTTCTTTTTAAGCTGTGTTTCAGTTGGAGATTCTCGCTGTAGAGCTGTTATTTCGGAAGCGCTCGTTTGCTCTGAATTGAGTTTTCAGGATTTCAGAAAGGCTGTGTTCACTTAAATTCCATACACTGAACTTTCAGCAGTGGCATCAGGTTAAGAATAAGATATTTCTATTCTGATCACTCTTAGAGATGCCTAACTTGGATTTGTTTTTTACCTCACTGAACGACTTGTTAGGGATATACTGATGGTAAAAATTTTGGCATGTGTGTAAATACTTGCTGTCGTTGATTCAAAATCCTTGCAAACTTGCAGGATTTGTGGTTAGCTGTACATTCTGCTTTTCCATTACAGGAGCAGCGGTCATTACAAGTATTTATATTCTAATGTTTTTTTTTTTTTCTTCTGCTTCTAGAAAAGCTGTGACCTACTTACTCTTCTAAATTATTTTGTTACATAAGAGTCATACAATCAAATTATGTAACGCTGATAGCAACGGCTTTTTCCTGCCCTGTATACGGTGTAGGCCTCAATCAGCAGGACCAAGCAGATGGGGGGGAAAGTAATGGTCACTTTGGAGAGCTGGGACACTGCAGTCTCTTGTATGCCTACTACATTGCATTCATGATGTGAAGCTGTATGATTTCTATTCTGTTGAAAAGCAAATGTCTGCACGGCTTCTAATGCCTTCGGTAGTGTTCCTCTGAAAGCTCATAAGCAATTTATGCGCAGATCCCATCTCCAGACTGATTTATAAGTAGATGCCAGCAGTGCTAGTAAAAGACAAATCTGCGTGTCTCATAGATTTTCTTGTGTTCCAGTAGTACCGTGAACAGGAAGCCATTCGCCTTTGCCTAAAGCATTTTCGTCAGCACAACTACACTGAAGCTTTTGAGTCCCTGCAGAAGAAAACCAGGATTGCTCTGGAGCACCCTATGTTGACAGACCTGCACGACAAACTAGTGTTGAAGGGAGACTTTGATGCTTGTGAAGAACTGATAGAAAAAGCTGTGAATGGTAAGAATCAGACGCAGTTGGGATGTTAAAAACAAAACAAAATGACATTAAAGTGTTACTGCTTTCATTAATGTACATAACAGTGGAATCGTTTGCTCCATGTGCTGTTTCATAGTGTGGCGACCTATCGAGTTCTGGATTTTATATGCGTGATGAAAGCTATGAATTAATTTAGGAAATATCCACAGCTTGAAGATGGCAACACGATTAGTTTAAAAATGGGTAAAGATAGGTTCTTTGTGCAAGTCGTTGGCAAACTGGAGGTGAACGTAGCTATCAAATCCACTGGAGTGATGGGCATAGAAAAGCAGCGAGCAAAACAGAAGCACAGAACTCGTGTGTTCTCAGTAGTGATCTTTATCGTGATTTCTGGTTAGGACTTATCACTTGGTCGATATTTCAGCAGAACTTCAGCTGTATTTGAGAATGCTGTCTTTGTCTGTGAAGGAAATACTCCCTGGAGGATGTTTTAAGAGAAATCATGAGGATTGGAAGCAGAGGCCGTCTTCACTTACCGGTTTCTTTCTAACTACTATTAATTTTTATACTTGGAACCTTTCAACTTAGAAGCACAGTGTGTAAACAGCTTTCGCCTCCTAAGATGGAGGAGATTTACTTTCTGTTGGTTGCATGAGATACAAGAACTGAGCTTTAGCAGTCAAGTGCCTCCGAAGATCTGTGCAGTGGTTTTGGATTGCAGATTGATCTGCAGAGGTACTCTTGCCTGTGGGTGTCGTGCTTTTTGACTACGTGTAATTGCTATTCATGGAAAACCTGTACTGGCATAAGAGATCCTTGTGTCTGTAGAGGTGGAGACTGAGTGGACCAATTTAATACGTGTCTGGCGCCAAAGAATTGTGTTGGTGGTTTTGTTTGTGTTTTGTTTTAAATTCTGGGCTGATCAATCATTTTGAAATATCTCTTAGAATAAATAGCAGCGTCCGTGGTCACCTCTTGCTTGGTAAAACCAGTGAAGTTGCAAGTGGTTCTTAGGATATGATAGGTTCAAAATCGACGTTTGTCTTCCATGGAAATCACGATGCTTTCATGAGGAAGTTGTTCAACAGAACACAATTTTAGGGAGCTTATTGCCACAGGCTGTTGAAAAAAAATGTGGTAAATGGCTTTCTGTGAGTTCTGACAAAAGACTTCTGAACTGTATAAGCAGAACAGCTAGACTCTGCCTTGTGCTGAGCTCCCTGAGCAGCTACGAGCACTGAGCCTGAGAAATGACTGCGTTCATCCTTGTCCTTCTGGGTGCTGCTTGTCCTCCTGAGATGTAGTAGTGTTGTTGGCTGGGAAGGGAGCATAAACAGCTTCCTGCATTGCAGAGGCATTCTTCAACTGGCAGCTCCGTGCTGAATCCAAGAGCACGTGAGAGCTGCAGGAGGGAAGAGCAGCGAGGAGCTGAGGCTGGCTCCTACTCTGTCTTTTCAGTGTTACTCAAAGAAGTGAATGTCAGAGGGAGCTTCTGAGCCCACCAAGCTGAGGCAGAGGGATGCTATATGCTGATGGTTACGATCTTGCCAAGGGATCAGTCTGTTGCCTTGGCTGTGGATTCATCTCATCAGTGCCTAGAGGCGTCTCTCTTTCCACCTCATAGCAGACTGTAGTAGAAGCTGTTTCTTGAATGGGGTTTCGCTAGAGACCTAGAATGTGCTGAATAAGGGCCCTCAGAAAGTGACCTTTTTTTCCACGTACACTAATGAGTTGGATGTTTGTGGCTTTGTTTTGCCCTGTCGCATATTAGTTCATTTTACCACTTAACATGTAGCATACTGAATTTATTGCATCTAGCAGTTCTCCCCTGGGACTTGAACTGAGGAGGTGCCTCCCCAGTGTACTGAGAGCAGAACTACTGGCTGCAGTGCTCAACTTCTCCAGGTGTGGAAGTACACACAGAAGATTTCCCTGGTAGAAAATTCCAAGTCTTGATTGCACTGGCAGGTGGACGATTGGATGTGAATAATCTTCCTTCCCTTGTTCCTGTAATCATGTCCCTTTTTAGAGACTGGGGAACTTTGCATCTCTTAAGCAACCCAGAAAAATAGTGTGGTTTGTTTTATCTCTCATTTTATTTTTTGTTCCAGCAAGCACAGAGACAAATATTTATAGTAACACGCTATGGGTAACTGAGCAGGAGAGTCTCCAAGCAGCAGAGTTAAGTTTCCTCACTGTTTCTGAGGGACAGAATAATATGCATGAGCTGTGTTTATATTACTTCCTTTTAATCTAGCACCTGGCTGGCTGAATTAAATGTCAGTGTATGCATCTCCCCTTGCTCCGTTGCTTATCCTTAATGATTTTGCTTGTGTTCGAATGCATTAACCTGCCTTCTCCATCCTTCTGCAATTCTTTTTGCTGTCTTCAGCTTTCGTACCCAGTTAAAGCTCTATCACCTCCCAGCACCCTTCAGTGAGAAGTGATATCTATCTCAAGACACTGCATCCCACATTTTCTGTAAGCTGGCAGAACTTTTAACTGGGTCAATCCCTATTCGGGACAGTGTGTGCCCTGGCCCCTTGTTTGGTGCTTGTACTCCCACATTGTAAACTAGGTCGGGGAGAGGGCAGGAACTGAAAGAGTTTGTCCACGATTATACCAGGTGACTGTCATAAGGCAAGTAGTTGTACTCGTGTCTCACAGCTGTGCTTGGTAGGATGGGAATAGATGTTTTCAGTCTTCAATGCTATCTCCTACAGTATTTTCTCCCTGTGGTCCTCCACAGTTACATGTCCTTGCTCCGTTTGGGTGTCTATGAAACTTTTCTGTTTGAAAAAGACTTGTTTGCACCCAGCACCTTACTTTCTTAGTGGCTTGGTTGTGCAGTCTTTTAGTTTGGTAGTGAATTTTGAAGGTATGGGTTTTATAACTGAACTGTCCACTGCATTTTCCTGTCAAATAGATGCTGGTTAACTTCAGTCCCGCGTATGATGAGTTAGTGTAGTTGAAATGTAGAGTTAACGGAGAGACAGAGATTCTTAAATTATCCCTGTTATGGAACAGTTTGCTCTTTGAACAGACTGGACACGAGTATGTGAACTGCTGACCTCTCGCTGATCTGAGACTTCATAGCCTTAAAGGAACCAACAGAGTGCACGAGGTTGACAGTGGCACTGCTTGCTCCGTGCAGCCTGAGGTTTGATTTGTAGAGGCTCATATTTGCAGCGGTAGGTATTTAAAAAAGTGAAATGTGATACATCTTTTTTGCAGGCTATTTCCATAGGCTTAGTCATGTAGAAAAAGTGTAGGTGGTCAAGAATTAGTGCTAGCAGAGCTAAACTCTTGTTCTTTTGCATTGCTAATGGTGAACGCTGTCTTCCACCTCACATCACCAGATGATTTCTTTTGAGAGCTCAGTGGCAGGCAGCCACACTTTTCCCGCAGATTCTTTTGACTTGTGCATTAGACTCAGAAAATGGGCAAATGGAAACTCTGGCAGCTGCCTGACTTCCTCTCAAAAATAAAAGGTTCCTCAAATCTCAGCTGGTTCACAGACTTGGTTCAAATGCTTCACATTTGGATTCATTCCTATAGCTTTCAACCAGCCTATATTATGGAAGAAAAAAAAATCTGCTTAGTATTCCTACAGAGAGCATGAGGGGTGCAAATTACTTAGTGAACTGGTTCTAACTACTGGAGGCATAGAAGGCTGCTTGAAATTGATTGAAGATCTGCTAGGTTTGCTGCATATTAGTATTCCAGGGACCCATTTGTTCCTTCTGGCTAGTCTTCTATCTGTATGCAACACGTAGTCTATCTGCTGGCACATAGTTTATCTGCTGACACATTGGCCCCCATACAATGACTTAGATGGTGATTTACAGCCTGAAGGCTCAAATGTCTCACAAAACTTGGGGTATACAGGAACGTCTGTATTCTCCTGGGAGCTGTTGATGAACACAACTTAATTTTAACTTCAAATACTTTGGGGTTCGTGTTTGAGAAAGTATGGACTGCTTTGCTGCTCTGTGTTATACTGGGATACATGGAGGAAAGACACAGGCTTGTGGTCCAGAGCCTGTAGTAAGTAGATCACAGAATTGTAGAACTGACCCTCCTGGACACCTACCTGTGCAACCTGGTCTAGGGAGCTGCTTTGGCAGAGGGGTTGGACTAGATGATCTCTAGAGGACCCCTCCAACCCCTACAGTTCTGTGTTTCCATAATCCTAGGGGTTGGAAGGAACCTCTGGAGATCATGGAGTCCAACCCCCCTGCTAGAGCAAGTTCATTACAGTAGGCTGCAGATGGTATGGTTTGTGTGGAAGCAGGTATCTTGTAGGAGAGCAAACATAGCATCCTGATTTGTTTCTCTTATTAAGAGGAAAGTTAAGAGGATGTCACAGTTGTGCGGCTTGAAAATTCATGTTTTCTTATTGCTTTCACATCTTAAGGAAATTACATGGTGGCTGGACTCTTGTTTGACGTCATCTTTTTCTGTTTCAGATTTTGCTTGGAAGCATTTTCTGACTATAAAAACTTTTTTTTCTTTACTGTACAAACTATACATATATACCTAAAACCCTTAGAACCCTCAACAAAACAAAACCACAGACTCCAGAAGTCACGGGCAAAATGTTGTTTTGAAGTTCTTCATGCCATTAATTGTGAAGTGAGTGTATTTCAGTACCTCTGCCTGGAGGTGTGTGTTGTCTAAAATTAAACTTAATGCAACTTGTTTCTGACAGCTTCACAAAGTTAAATGTTCTGGTCTGCAGTGTTTGTTCTAATCTGTCATGGGTAATGTGTAATTGACAGACAAAATTAAACCTTCAGCCATCGGATGAAATGTGCTGAGCTTTAACTGCTGTGAAGTTCATGTTGTTACATCCAAAACGCATCACAACTTGTTGTGAAGTGTTTGTAAATTGATCAGAATAAAAAGTACCATCTTTGGCTGCAGGTTTACAGAGTAAACGTGGGCAATGAGATGAGAGACCTCAGAGCCTAGGGAAACTGCTTCCTTTAAAGCCTGCACTTAATGCTTTTTCTACAGTGAGCTTGAAATTTATTTTAAACTACTGATTCATTGGAAACAGCTGAAAAGCGTAAGTAGGCCTGGATCTGATCTTCAGTGCCTTGCAGAAACTTTGGAGAGTTTTTGGTCAGCAGCTTCATTCTGGCAAGAGACACAAGGAGTATGCTGGAAGTCTGGCATCAGATACAGAATCCACCTAGAAATCCCTTTTTTTTTTTCTTTCCCTCTTTTCCCTGTGGTGTCAGACAGGTGGTGATTCAGCTCCCAAAACAAGCTGCTTCTGGTTTGCGGTGCAAGTAGAATGAATGTGGAACTGCTCCCAGCAGAAAGAAACATTTCTGGGAAGCAAGCTGGAGTATTTCCAAACCAATGTCCCATGGAAGACAAGAAGCATTATTAAAAGAGGCTGAAAGCGCAGTGGGGGAGAAGTATCATATCTTGACAAGTGCAGCCTGTGGGTGTTGAGCATGGGAGAGAGGTTAAATCACCCTTTCAGATCATATGTGGTGTAATTCATCCTCTTGAGCTATTTATGTCCAATTATCTATTGGCTGCCATAGGGATAAATGCAGTTTTGTGTTTGGTCTTGAAGACCAAAAAAATGATGACCAAGTGGCTGAATTTCTATCTAGGCTTGTGGCTAGAAAAATCTGCCTCAGTATGGAACTGCTTACAGTGCATACGTTTGTTCTGTTGGAAGTTGGCGTTTCTGAATCAGAATTCATGAAATCTCAATCCTTTTCTGTTTTATTCTACCTCTATCAATTCTGAAGTAATCTGAGGACGAGCCCTACTCTTACACCAAAACAAGCCCTTCTGCATATGGTGAGCAGACTTTGGACTTTCCTCAGTTACCCAATGCTAGGAGAGCACTGATATTTTTGGTTGTAAGACAGGTCAGAGTGAAATCTGCCCTTGCTCTAAGGGAGTAATAAATCTGAAAACCTTGCAGAGTTGATAAGTTGAAAGCAATATAGTATTTTAAGACTGAATTCAGAACCTGAGTGCTTTTAGTTTTCCTATTAGATGGTTTCTAAATTGTGTATTCATTTTCTCCCAGGAAGTCCTTGCTGGTTTGGGTTTTAATTAAAACCTGGATTTCAGTCATGACAATGTACAGGATGCCAGGAAATGCTCTAAAATATCCTCTGCACCTTGTGTCATGCTTACCAAAGATTCTTATTTTATTGTATTGTAACTAAATAGGTGCATGTGTGGTAAAGAATGATCTTTTTTTCTTTTTTGGTCTCTGTGCCCACCGAGGGATTTGTATAAATAAATGGAGGCGTTCACAGTCTGTTACGTTCTTACCTCAAAGCCACAATTACTGGGGTTGGAAGAACTGAAAAGTGTTATGTAGAACTTAGTTATTTCATTTTTCCTTTCTCTGCTGAGGAATGTGAAAGTGATTCCTGAGCTAGTTTGCTGGGTCTGATTCTAGTGAGGAGCCAAGCTGTTAGGAACATGATTAAGGATTTCTGGATGCATCCTGCACTTGACCGAGCAGCCTCTATGTGCAATGTTCTGTTTTACTGCAAAGCCATGTAAATCTGTCATTGGAATTCTCAGTCTGCTTGTGTTATTATAGCACTACTGGTGTAAAACTGGCCATCTGAACTCATATTTCTTTTTCAAGTACTGTATAAATGAAGCACAAACGCTTGTAATAAATATATTTATGTCTTGAGATGGTGGGATATAGGCAGGTCAGTGCTAAGGGAAGCAGTGATCATGAGACTGGCCTCTAGCAGTCAAGTAGTTTGCTATACACACAGGAAGTTAGGGAGTTTTTCTTAATGAAGTCATTTGAAGACTGATACAAACAAGCTTTCCCCAGTGCTCGCTTGCTAAGCTCTCCTCAGACTGAAGGAGAAGGGCTTCAAAAAATTAAATATTTGTCTGGTAAACTCATGACACGTGTAGAACACAATTAGGAACTGACCTCTTGGTGTTGAGCCAATTATATCTGGTAGGTGTATGGAGAGAGTAAAGAATGCAAGTGGAATGTGGCTAGAGTGCTGCAAGTTACTGCTTCTTGCAGAAGTGCTGCAGTTGGCATATCTGGCCAGTGACCTAATGTTTCTTCTGTTTTTCTTCTTGCTAAAGTCCCTGAAGAGAATGCAATCTATTATTTTGTTTTTCATCCAGTGCTCGGTTGTCCCCTGTTGTTGCTTTTAATCTGCTTTTCTTTCTCAGGTGAAGCTCCTGAGATACTACCTGACCTGGTTTTGAATTAACGTGTGTTAAAATGGTTGGATTTTGCATGCATTGGCAACTTCTCTTTCCCTTAACTAAGGGGGTGGGAATCTATTCCTAACTAAATGCAATTGGCATGACCTGAAAGGCAGACTTTGTAATTCCTTATTGATCTGGTAATGAGTACGCTTCTTATTGCAGTGCTTCCACGTTCAGTTCATTAGCAAATTTAACAAATTAACTGATGTGTATAGAGAATTTATTTAAAATGAAGACATCGTAGAAAGTCATCTAGTCTAACCATCAACTCATCACTACCATGCCCACTAGCTCGTGTCCCTCAGTGCCTGTAAAGGACCAACAAAAAGTACTTTCTGACTTCCTGGGGTGTGCTTGGTTTGTCTCAAACACTGGCAGTGCAAGGCTGTCACCATGACAACCTGTCAGAGGTTATCAGGGAGGTACTGTTCTCTCACAGGATAGTCCTGCTTTGCTGACAAATGGGTAACCAGTATACTGGACTGATTGCTTTAGGAGTTTTTTTTTTTTTCTTTCTTTTGCTATAATGTATAAACCTGTTATACAGCAAGTGTTTTTTGTTTTACAGATGGCTTATTCAATCAGTATATCAGTCAACAAGAATACAAACCACGCTGGGGACAGATTATCCCTAAAAGCACCAAAGGTAAGGATTTTTCTTAAGCTATAGCCCTCGTACTGCTCGTTCTTTCATGCTCCTTTCTGGATATGGAGCAGGACACGGATGCAAGAAGGCCTTCTGTAGGACAGCTGTTCTGGGGAGTGTTATCATCTGTGAAAAAATTGCCATTTGTATGCACATCAACGAAATGTAATGTGGTCTCTGGCTGAGTAAGGAATCATCAAGGAACACTTGCTGTCACTTCAGGGATAACTGATCATATCACAAGTAAAACTCAGGCTGTAAGTTACCTGTAGGACTGGGTTTAATGCATGGAGTCATCTTGAAGGGAAATGTGCAGCTGAGAGTGGCAAATAGATGCTTTATCTTAACGTGGAGTATTTTAGATTTGATGTGTATCTTTTGAAATCTTCCATCTATTGCACAGAAGATCTAAACTGCAGAATCTATCCCCAAGTCATGAGGCTCGTGTAACAGCAACATTGACTACAAAGGATAAAAACTACTGCCATGCAGCAACTGTAGTATTCAAAGTGCCAGTCACCAAACATAGAGCCCCATCCCTAAACCTCTTGGGAAGGGTTATATACGAATAAAAACAGATGTATCTTCCAGTAGAGTGTGTTATCTTTCTAGTGTTACTTCCTTATCCTGAACGTTTAAGAAATCCGAAGTGGTTGGAAAACTGCTTTAATTGGACAGCTGGAATTCCCTTATGTGAGAACAAATAATTGGTGCAAAGCTAACTGTTGTATCCATACCATTAGCCCTTTGCTTCTCTCCCTTGGGTGCAGAGCTGTGTCGTGTGAGTGTCTGTTCTCACTTGTCTGCCTTCAGGCAGCATTGGGTGAGAGATGAAAGGAGAGCAGAAGATTCTCTGTGTTCCCACTACTGGAAAGCTTCAAAGGTAGCTCAGACCTCATTTGTGAGGACCTGCATGCTTTAGGAACTCTGAGGATCATTTGGAAGGTTCCTAGAGTTGCAGTGGAATACTGGATTTGCTTCAGTTATTTATTGGCTCAGTCAGCAGATAACTGTGCAGTTTTACATTGAATTTCACAATGTGTGGAAGAATACTAACTGAAGAAAGTGTTAAAGTTTAAAAATGAGCTAAGTTGCCCTGCTTTTGTATAGTACTTCAACTATACGTGAAGTTCTGTCTTTTCTGTTTAAGGTCTTATAACAGATGACATTCTCTCATTCCTCTTTTCATTTTTTTTTAAAGGTGATGGGGAAGACAGCCGACCAGGGATGAGAGGAGGCCATCAGATGGTTATAGATGTTCAAACAGGTGAGTAGTTATGGATTTTCTTAACTAATTTAGATACTTACTGAGATTTTTCATGTGAGTATTGTAAATACATCCTTCTGAGAATGCCTTTATTTTAGTTTTTGGAGAGAAATTGTACTTTTTAGTAATTGCATTAAATAATCTGCTTTGTTTGCCTGGGGCTATATTCCTATTGCTTTCACCACCCGCTTCTTCCTTGCTAATACCCCTTCAGGCCTTTAATTTCTTGCTACTTCACTAAGAAGCCAAGAACAATTGGTTTAAGTAATTTGTCTTTCTTCCCTCTTTTGAGCAGATGCTTATACAAGAGAAGAGAAATTAGAGATTATTATTTCCCTTACCTCCTGTGTATCATCTCCTTTGGAATAGCACTAGAACAGTAAATCAGACGTGCTGGAATATTCCTCGTATTTTGGTTAGAGTGGCTTCTAACTTCTGCTATTTTTGTGCGGGAAGTTCCATTTAAATATAATTTACTTGATGCTTTTTATGAAAATGCTTTCAATAGCCGTTTAAAAAATGGTTCGACCTCTATTTTGAAGAGAAGAAAGGAAGGCATAGGTAACAATTTTTATGAACTCTGTACTCTGTAATTTACTGTAGCCTTGTCTTGCTTGTATTTAATCAAATTTCAGTGGTGCGTCATTCCTGACTAAAGTGACTGTTCACTTAAGCTTCCCTGCCTGCATCTTTGCTAAACAAATAATTTGTATGAGTAATGGAGCTTTTCTTAGGAAAGGAGAAACAAGATCAGGGTTGTCAGTAGCAAAGAGGAACACAGGGTGGCAATGAGGGAGCTGGCAAAAAACAGCCATAGCTGTCTCTGTTGTGGTCATACGGAGAGGGTTTGAAGCATGTGACAGGATAGTACCTTCAAGAGCAATTTGCTAAGTCATAGTGAGCAAGCAAAAATGCAGCAGTTGCTGCAGTCTTTGGCTTTTACTCAGAATGTACTTTTTTTCTCTAGAGGAAGCACTCGAGTTATTTTGTATATGAAAGCAAACTTTTTTTTGGTTCGAGAGATTCATTAGAATAAAATGCTGCTGGAGGGTTGCTGGTGTCTGCCTACAAAAGAAGCTGTGAACGCTCCCTAGTGGTCTTAGTGAGTAAGTAGCAGTTTCAGTTTCACAAACACGCCGAAGAAATGCCAAGCACGTCAGTCTGGCAGTGATACTCTTTTAGAGACGGTAGCATGAGTCTTTATTTCCATTTCTGTTGGTTTTCCTCAGTCTTATTAAGCATATCATCTCTGCATTTCATTTCGGTTATCACTCTGCTTCAATAAATCAGTATGAAGCACTGATTTTATTTTTCTGATTATTTTTTTTCCCCTCCCTCCCTTAGTTGCTTAAAACTGGTTGGAAAGCATCTACAGAGAAAGAGTCTGAAGGTGTGAGAAGCGGGTTCCTGTGTCGTGTTAATCCCCTTTAGCTGCAGCTCTCCAGTGGTGGCAGGATATGTTCCTTCAGAAAGTTTTTCTGTGGAGTATTTAGGAAGTTTTGGGAAGTTGCCCTTACTTTTGCTTCCAGACCCATTGAGCCTTGTAAAAGCTTGTATGTTTTTCAGATTAAAAGCTTTGCCGTGTAATTTAGCTTACGAACAGGCCAGGGGAAGTTCTTGGTGCTGTTTGTATTCTTAAAACCAGCTGCTGCTGACTGCTTGAGTTTTCTTTTGAACATAGGTAGCATTTAATGAGGCTGTGGGAGTTTGGCCAGTTAGGTCAGGATGTGTTTTACAGACTGGAATTGGTCTCCCTGGCCAGCCTTGAGCAAATTGAGTATTAACAGAAAAAGGAGCAGCAGCACACTCACAGACATCATCCATTCCTTACCCACACACTTGTTGAGCCGTTTTCCTAAAGATTTTTGGAGGCTAAAGAGTAAGCTCTCTTTTGCATCCTCCCTTAGATGAGCGAAGTGCTTATCAATGATTAATATTTTCCCCAACTCTAGTGTTTTGGAAGCAATCTTGAGTACCAAAATCAGGCTTTCGTGAATAATCAGAGCATTCTTCCTACATAAAAATAGTAAATTTTGGAAGTAAACTGTAATCTCTGATCTGCTGTAGCTGTGGATATAACTGCAGCTGGTTCTGCTTTTTGATTAACCTCAAGGAAATATTAACCAATTATAATACGAAATATTAACCAATTATAATACTAAACACTTGTGCATCTGTGTTACACAAAACTTAGTGAAAACGTGTGTTAATGTCAGGATAGAGGATATGGGTTGGTAAGTAGTTGAGCTAGATCTGGAGTTCCTGATAGTGATTCAATCTGCTGAGTCTCTTGTTTATGCTCTCAGTTTTAGGTAGCATTTAGTTTAACTTGATCCAAACTGTCATTTAGCATGTTTTATCTTCCAATTAGAATAGGCTGAAAGTAACTAAAAGAGCAATTATGGCATCTCTATTGGCGTTCAGTAACTCGTAGTGGTGTAGCTCACTTCTGTCTGATGTTCATGCATTTAATACTCGCTGCAGATGTCTTGGCATAAGTACAGTGTTCTTCATGCTTTGAAAAACTTTATAGTGAATTGAAATAAAGGCACGGGCATTTTGGGGTGCAGAGCTTATCTTCCACGTTAGAAAATTTGATAATCATTAATTCTCACAGTTTTTTCCAGACTTCTGTTTGTATCAGTGCTCTGACTGGAGTGATTCTGGGTGGCAGAATTCTGAAGTTGTTGTGGGAATGCTTATAAAGAAACATTTACTATGAGGCGTTCCTAGTTAGGGTTGGAAACTGCTGTAACTCCAAAGGTACTCAGGCATTCTTTAAGAGAGCTGAACATCAGTCAGGAAAACCTTCTACAATTTATATAGGTCATGGTGAAATATTCAAGCACCGAGTGGGGGCTTGTATATAATAATATTGCCTCCCAGATGCATTAAGTGCTGATAGAATGATTGTCCCAGTGCAGTTTTGGAAGAGAGCATGTAGGCATCTTCTTAGCACTGGTTCCTTGATTAACACAGCTTTGATTATGACCCCTCAGGACATTCTATAGTTCAGCTATGACACGTTTTGAAACAGCAACTCTGGAAGAAAGTGAGAGCAGCTAAACACAGTGCTGCAGTCAAGTTTGAAGTCTTTAATCTACATTTTGAGAGGTGTCCTGTGTCTGCTTTCTGATTCCTTATCTTTGTTTGCTCTTACAGAGCAGGTGCAGTTCGATGCGAATTATACCGTAGTCATTACAACTGTATAACTTACTTTGGTAACAGAAAGATGTTTTTTAGGATTTGAAAAGAAACCGAACCAATATTTTATTTAAAAGACTCTTTGGTGTAACATATCCTAATTTTTTTCAGGGTTCATAGTTATTTCATTTAGATAACGCCTCCTTATGTTTTCTGTCTGGCCTGTGTTAGCTTTGTCTGTTTCTCCTAACTATGGCAACTGGACTGTATTATAAAGGAAAATATTACTGGAGTGATCTTTATCAATGTTTGTGCTACCTCTGTTCAGTCTCTGAAGTGAAATTAACTTATTTCGGGTGTATGTTATTTTGCATTTCCTTTTGTGGGAAGGAATTATTTCATTCTGTTAGATAAGTGGAAAGAGATCTGTACGTTGGGAACAGTGGGTGATTCAAAACAGCGAGCACAGTATGCTATAGTGAATGTAGAGATGATGAAACTATCTCGAAGGAAACATGGAGCTATGAAAAAGATGAAGTGAGAGCTGCAGACGTGGGGAAGGATGCTGTTTTGCCTGGGGAAAACATTGCTATCCGTAAGATATTTTATTTAAAGACAGGACTTGTGTACAAGATGAAGAGATCTCTGAAACAAAACACATATGGCTTTTTGAGCTCTGAAATACAAACAGCTGCTGCATCCTGGAGGTTACTCAACTTCATGGCGCTTTCACATTTGAGAAGACAACTTTGTGTGCATTGTATGCCTACCCAGACTAGCTAGAGCCTGAACAAATTGTAGCCAGCCATCATCTGCACTGAATAGTCATTCAGAAACTGAGTGGTGTTCAAGAAAATTAAACATCTGGCTGTATACTTGCGCTCAGTGTGCTTCTTAACAAAGAACCTGGTGCAGCTTGCAGACAACTAAAGAAAAATACGGTTTCTGCAAGAGGTGTGGAGAAAATAGATGTTCATTTTTGGGGATAGGATGAGGAGCAATGGCTGTGAATTGTAGCAGGGGCAGTTGCAGTTAGCTACACAGAGGGGAGGAAAAAAAAGGCACAAAAACAGTAAGAGACGGTCCAGATATTATGAAGAATTCATCCTTACAGTTATTCAAAGCACATCTGTGCATAACCTGCTTTGTTGCTGAAATTTGCTCTACTGTGAGGGTTAGAAAGAGGACAATGGCAGATTCTAGAAGTCTTGCATCCCAAAGTATTTCACTGATTAGTTAAATGGTGATTTATCAGTTCATTGCCCTGATAAAACAGAGATTATGCAGTAGGCCAAACTTACTTCATCAGCCTGCCCTTAGCAGTTTGCCATGTTACCTCCTGATAGGAAAACTTGTGCTGGAATCCCATCCAAGATTTTACCATGTAGTGAAGAGAGAGAGTTGAGAGAAGTTAGCAAAGCTGACTGTGAGCACGTCTAAGCCTAGACTGAAGCTCCCAAAGGGTTTTGGGGATGTAACAGGAGCTGGAGAAGGCTGCTGTATGTGCTCTTCTGAGAAATGGAGCTTGCAGAGAGGGGTTGTCAGGACATGCATTAGTTTTTTCAGTGTGTTTTCTGATTGCTTGTTGATGAGTGTTCTGTCACCTTTGAGTCTTTTGGAGAGCAAATAAGAGAAGAATTGAGACATTAGAAAAACGCTTTTGAATGAACAAGCAGTTTAGAAATCTTTGTAGAACGTATTTAATTAAAAAAGTATTGAATTTTTGTTCAACAGTAAATGTGAAGGAGATAAGGATAAGATGCTGGAGGAGGAATTTGATGTCCAAAATGTAGCTGGTAGGGTAGATGTAACTGCTTTTATGCTTTTCTTGTTGCCTTGCATGTAGATTTAAAAAATTCTTCCAGTCTGTCCCTAATGCAGAACAGAATTCTGCTCTAATGAAGCAATATTGATATTCCTGTGCGACATACAGCTATGATGCAAAGAAAGAAGAATCCTTCCTCTGCCGGAGCAACATGTCCTGCTTGCATGTTGACTTCCCTAGTGCTATTAAAGTAGAAATAATTATACCAGTGTGAGACTGCTGTTTTTCCCCTCAAGCTTCACACTCCAGCTGCCTGAAAGCTTTTAGTCAGTTCCCTGTGCCTGACCTCCTCTTAGGGCATCTTAGGGCATATACTGATGCACTGTTTAGATGTTGTGGCAATACCAGGGAGTGCTGAAACTGTACTCTGGGTCTATCTTAGAGGATGCTTTCCTTGGAAAAAGTATCCCTTCCTGTGAAATCTGAATTGAAAAATAGATTGGGAGGTGTGATACCAGTTGTGAAAGAGTGAAGTTCAACTTTTGTTTTGAAAAGAACGCAAAAGAAACCTCAACCACAAATGCTTCCCCCCTCAACTCATTTTTCCTTCTAATCTGGGGGAACAGTTGTGAGTTTTAGAGCTATTAAAAAATGATTTTCCTGAGATTACCGGTAGCACATGAATTTAATGCTGCTGTTACTTCTGGAATAAGATTAAAAATGAGAGTCGTTCTGGGTCTAGATAGTGATGGAGCCTTTCTTTCATCTGGACTAGTTTTTTACCAAGATAAAGAAGAAATTTGGTGTACAGTTTGTGTATGCTCACATTATTGCAATTGCTCATGGAATCTGGGGAGGTTCACAGTTCACACTGTGATTCTACCTCTTTTAGATGCTTATACACCACTTAGTTCTGTGAGCTTGATTTTGAGTAATTTTTAAAATCTGAGTTTTCATCGAATTCATTCAGATTTGCTATTAAATTTCATCTGAGACAACAAAACCTTTACAGGCAGGCATGACGTTTTGGCAAGCCCCCAGTAGGATACTTAGCCAGTGCCAAATCTTTTATTTTTCTCAGCTATCAATGAAGCTGTTGTGGTAATGTGGGTTTTGTGAGCTGTGAGAATTTATGCGCACAAAGGGACCTGCTCTTAGCAGGGAACACTGGGAGCCCTGAGTCCAGGAGGAAGGGTAATTAAAGTTAATGAACCAGGGTAACCTTTCCATGGTGATGACCACTATCCTGATGGTAGGTAAGGGTCAGGGACTGTTCTTGTTTTATAATCACACTTCTTGCTCTGCTCTTTAATTGGTGTTGGATTAAAAATTGGCCATTACCTTCATAATAGAACTGGCTCGTGGATTTTAAAGAAGTTTTTAAAGCTCTGTGATTCTTCAATGGCTTGTTCTTCTTGGAGTTGGTTTTGTGTTGTGTTAATGCAGTCTGAAAGTGAAGTATTTTTAGAATTCAAGACCAGATAGTGATGTTACTATAATGGAAGAGGCTTTGTCATCTCTCAGTGTTCAGAGACTTCTTCCTTCTATACTTCCCATGTTGGTGGCTTTGTTTCATCAGCAAGTCTAATAAGCTTTTGAACTTGTTGTGCTTTAAGTGGTAGCAAACTTAAGGTTAACATGCTTTAAGGTTGAGCCTGGAATGCTGACTTAAACTGTTACTGCTCTACTGACATGCTTTTGTGACATCAGATAAATTAGATTATGCAAGCTATTTCCCTTGAAGAGGATTTCATAAGTGAAGCAAGTTTTCCTTTATAAGGGATCAACTGAATGGAAGAGGTTTTTGGCTTTTGTCTGAGAAATCATTGTAGACCATAGGTTTTGCATCGAGCAGGGAACAAACTGAGATTTCACTGATGAAAATTTATAATGCCTGATGGCTCTGGTGGACAAAGGAAAGACAACAGATGATGTCTGCCTGAACTTGTGCAAGGCCTTTGACATAGTCCTGCATCCATCTCTAAACTGAAGAGAGATGGAGTTGAAGGCTGGACCGTTCAGAGGATCAAGAATAGATTGGATGCTTGTAGTGCCAGGTGGAGGCTGGTCATGGGTGGTATCTAATAGGGGTCAGTCTTGGGACCCATGCTCTTCAACATCTTCATCAGTGACCCAGACTGAGTGCACTCTCAGCAAGTTTGAAGATAGCACCAAGCTGGGTGGTACAGCTGATGCAACAGAAGGAAGGGATGCCATCCAGAGGGACCTGCGTAGGCTTGACTTATGGTCTGATTATCCCAAGTGTTTCTTAGTCATTTATCTGTTTAAAGGCATTCTTTTGTTTATTTAATAAAATATTTAATGTGTTCTACTTTTTTTTTTTTTTTTTTTATTAGAAACTGTTTATTTGTTTGGTGGCTGGGATGGAACTCAAGACCTGGCTGACTTTTGGGCATACAGCGTGAAGGAGAACCAGTGGACTTGTATATCCAGAGATACCGAGAAAGAGGCAAGTTGTACATTCATACTGTTAATATATGAACTTTTGTACAGAAAAATGCCATACTTATAAAGTTATTATATATATGTGTAGTGTGCCAGAATTGCAAACAAAAAAAATCAAACTTTCAAATTCAGAGGAGTTCTGAAATAAGACTGGGAAAATGTGAAATAAATGCAAAATTGAAGTGTTAATGGTTACTGGGGGGGAAGGTTTATTTCCCGAGAGTAAGCTGATCAGCCAAAAATCAGTTCAGTTGAGTAAAACATAACTAACGAGATAAGATTGAACCAGGCTGCCAAATAAACATTTCAGACCTGATGCTGATGTTGAGGTTCAGAAAAAATTTTTTTTATCTTCTGTCAAAAACGTGAGTAGAAATGGGTAACTAGGAGGTGGAAATATTGAGAAGAGAGAGTAACTGCCTGAGGCTGTGTAATCCCAGGGGTTTTCATGGCATTCTAGCCATTTTCCTTGGTCTGTTTTACTTGCTATTTGACGTATGAAACCTCTGAAATGAATGTAGATTGGTTTATAGGAAGTAACAAAAAAGAGTTCCAGTCTTTGACTCATGTAATTCACATGACATTTCACAGTATACAGTAAAAATTTCTTGTGGTTATTGTGTTCAGAGTCCATTACTTGTTTGTCAGAGCATAAATTAAATAAATGAATGCAGCGCTGTCTGAAAGGATTGAATAGATTGAGATTCTTCCACTTTCTGATACCTAAATTTAGGAATTGGTTTTCCCAAGCATTTGCAAAAGGCATAAACATTTTTTTCTCACATGAATTTTTCCAGGTTCTTGTCACTAGCTTAATTTATGAACTTAAGAACACTTGAATATTGCCATTTTTTTTCCTGGCAAAGGTGTTAAGAGGTTGTAATCAAGTACAGCAAATAACCTTAGCTGAAGATCTCACAGTAAGGCTCTGTCCCTAGCCTTCATATCCCTGTGTCATTCACAGGGTTTTTGATGCTCTTCAAAAAATGTGCAATAATGAAACTGAATGTGGTATTGAAGTTACCTGGTGTAGGGAGCTGCTTTGGCAGGGGGATTGGACTCAATCTCTTGAGGTCCCTTCCAACCCCTATGATTCTATGATTCTGTCTATCTTAATAGTGCTGCATGAAGGCTAAAAGTTGCCCTCGTGTTTTGTATGTTTGTGAGGTTTTCTTTTTTTTACTTATAATCCTTTCATTGCTGCGCACAGCTCTGTACTTCTCATGTGTTCTCACGTGTTCGGCGATATTCTGTTGTAATTGGGTTTGGTCTTTCAGTCCTGTAGAGTCTGGGGAACAAAATAGTTCTCACTGTTCACCCAAAATTACGTGGGATCTGTTTGACATAATTATGAGGAAATTGGGACTTAACTCTTATCAACTTACATGCTAAAGATGAAGCTAGATTATCCTTTCCTTTGAATCAGAAAATAAAGAACCAGAAATATTGAAAACAGTGATGTTAACTGCTGCCTCTTCCACTTTTTTCTTGTCTTGTAGCTACCTAGTGTTTGTGTTTTTTGTCTAGCTTGGGATGCATTGTAGTAGTGCCTTTCTGACAGAGTGACTGTATTTCTTCCTGTACAAATCAGTATGGGTAATTCTGGTGTTTCTTTAAGGGGTTCACTTTCTGGTATGTCTTTTTTGTTTTTTTTTTTGCTGGGATTATTTCTTATCCAGTTGAGCTTCTGTAGAGCTTGGGAGGCCTGGCTGGGATGCAAGGCGTGAAACAGTGCCAGAAACAGCGTATGTTTTCTCTGAGTTCCTCGTGCCTGACTCTTGCGGGGTAATTCTGGGATGGGAATAAAGGAATATAGAAAAAGAACAGCTGTGGAGGAGAGATTTTGGAAGAAAAAAAATTAGATTGCAACGGCAGGTCAAGAAATTCAAGTTGAAGTTGGAGGGGTTGTGGGCTAAGAAGAAGCAAGATTGGGGAATTAAGAAAAGGTGAAGGTTGTGTTGAATGCATGGGGGACTTTGAAAAAGATACATACTTAATAAAGTGGAGGGAGAAGTATTTAGAAATGGAGTTCCAGAAGGGTTTTTTGTTTGGATAGATCTAAAGTGGATGTCAGAAGACAACCAACTTGAGGAATAGTCCAGGATTTTGGTGACTCGAAGAAGTACACTGAACTCTCTGGGTAGCACTTGCCAGCAGTGTTTTTTTTTTTTTTTTTTTTTTTCTATTGGAGTTCTGGATAAAACCTGATTTAGAAATGGAAAGGTCAATCTCAAATGGAGAAGTAAATTAAAAAACAAAGACTCCAGATGTTT
The DNA here is from genome assembly GCA_023055505.1 of Callipepla californica brunnescens. NCBI lineage: Eukaryota > Metazoa > Chordata > Aves > Galliformes > Odontophoridae > Callipepla > Callipepla californica. The sequence goes on from JALIRH010000054.1 coordinate 754,226, forward strand.
CTCTAATAGGAACATCAACTATTCACAAACAACTTGCTGAAAGGAAACGTCTGTTGACATGGAATTTTTGGAAGTATTCAAAGTAGAGTCCAATAGAACTTTGTCTTGTTTTCGTGTTATATATTGTGCTCGTTCCACTTCTGGCTGTTTTATGCCACTTAATCAGTGATGCTTTTTCAATTAGCCACTGAATATTTAAGCTTGGATACGAGGAGAAGGTGGTGAAAGTTGCATATTATCCTGCATTATCTCGAGGGCCACACAGAGCAACTCTTTGAGTAAAGGTACTGCTAACTTCTGATGCAATGCCAGATTACCTTCATCCACTTGGCACTGTGGTACAAAGAATTTGTGGTGACCTTTAAAGCGAATCACGTTGCTTCTGTTTTTCTCAGTTTGCCAGCGAGTTGGAGAAAGGTCTCTTTGTCACCTTAAGTTGCATTTGTATTCTTAACAGTTCAACTACCAATGCTAATTTTCCATAGCTTTCTTATCTCAGGAAGAAATGCTTGCAGTAGTGAAGTAGCTGATTGTGTTGAGTCTCTTTGGAATATGTAACTCAGCAGTTGATAGTCAGACCTAAATTGCAACTTCCCAACTTCTTTCATTGTATGGAGGCAGCAAGGTTCCTTCAGTCCTCGTGAAATCATCCTCATCCATCATTATGTCCTTCCAAAAGAGCTGCACTGTGACCTCTCAAACAGACCCACAACTTCTGCCCAAAGCATGTGAAGTCTAAGAGTGTTTAGGAATTTGTACCCTGGACCAAGTGGAATGTTATAACAATGTTGTTGTCTCTAGGGTGTATTAGCAGTAGTAGATTAGTGGACCTCTTCAGGATTTGAGAATAGTTTCAAAATATCAAACCATGTCACTTCTTGAGCATTTTGGTACTAGGCCAGCATCAATTAATCAATGAACTGAATGTGAGTGTTTTGCTGTCTGATATTTGTAGTTTCCAAGCAGTAATGTTCTCATAGGGTAATATAGTGAAATAGAAGTACAGAAGGATAGATCAGGTAAATAGCTGTAGGAAAGACTTCCCTTGCAATATACTGGTAGTTCTGTGGACTTACTGAATCAAAATGCTGAGAGATGTTGATGACTTTGAAGATTCAATAAATAAGTGGAAAGCATGATATTTTGTGTGTCCCTACTATTCCTTTGCCCTGTACCTCCTATAGACATTAGAAGAGATGCAAGATCTTCTTGGAAACAGTATCTTACTATGCAAAGTGTTAACTTAGCTTGTGTATTTGATTCATCCTCACTGTGGATATATGGTCACACATCAGCTCTGTAAAAGATGAGGAAATTGTGTAAGTGGGTTAGGTTTAGGTGACACTATTTCTCAAACTTTTAAGTGTTTCTTGTCAGAGATTCTTCAGCAGCAGACAAGGTCTTTTCATGGGTTAATCAGTTAAGAGGATAAATTCTTTCAGACGATAAAGGAAAGCGTAGGTCAGCAAGTGTCTACTGCTAGTAGGTTCAAAATGATCTAGAAAATTGGCATATGGTGAGGTGACAATTTGCTGCTAACATTAAATACTTCTCCAGGCTACATAAAGTAGAAGCTGACAAATGTGGAAAGATCTCGTGGTACTGACAGCCAACCTGGATTTCACCTGTTACTGTATTTCCACTTAATTTTTTATGTTGTAAAGCCATCTAACCATACATTTGTTGGCATGGATGTGTTTACCCAAAACTTCCACTGTCGTTGCAACAGAAGCATTGTATGTATTTGTTTGTGACACTTACATGATTGTTTCTGAAAGGTGGTGTGATGCTCAGATATACAACCTTATCTGTGTAGAGCTTTGTGCTGTTTTTTAAGAGTAAGAACTGAAAATGTCCCAAATATTGCCTCCTTCCTGCAGGTGGTGATGTAATTTGGAAGATGCTCTGAGTAATTTGAGGATATTTTTTTGTTTTGTTTTGAATACAGTAATGTGTATGGAATTGAGATCTAATCTGCCATGTCTGAATAGTTCTAGTTGTTAAAAGATGCTCAGTTGTAAGAGAATCCTGGTAGGATTCTCGTAGGGAGAAAGCAGCTGTCCCCAAAAGCCTGCAGCAGAAACTTGGATCCTGCAGGTGTACCACTGTGCCAACTTCTTAAGTGCTGTAAATGCCTACGGGGGAAGGGACAAAGGTGGCACGTACTGAAGTGAACACAATGTAAGGCATTCTGGGCAGGTCCTGAATGCTATGTGCTACTGTTTTATTTCCCCTCTAGCATACTACTATAGTGGTTTAAAACTGTTATAACCAGTATTTATTCTCAAAATATCTGAAATTTTCTAACATGTTTGACAATGATATATGAGTATCTTAAGACAAAAATATTCTGGTGCAGAGTATCTTATTAAAAAAATTAATAATAATATTAGAAAACGTTTTCTTCTTTTAAAGGTAACTTTTTGTTTTTACCAGCTTGTGTGCTTAAGGGCTCTGTCCTCCTACTCTTATTTGTCTTTTCACTGAAATTTTCAAGTAGAAAATCTTTGTTATGCAGCTCTGAGTCTTAAGTTATTCAGTTCCATTGCTAAGTGCCCATAGTTCTTGCTTCCAGCGCGCAAGAAGTGCAGGAAAACCAGCCAAACTTCAGTTATTCCTAACACCAGATGTTTCAGTGTGCGGAGATCCCTTTTGGATATCGAAGCCAGTCTCATAGGGAAAGGAGTACTTAAATGAATGCATTATGCACGATATTCTGAAGGCTGCAAAACTTTGGCAGCCCTGGAGCTTGCACGTGCCAGTCTTCAGATTATATGTGGACTTCCAAAGCATCGTAAAGCCTTCAGTTGCAAAGGCTGCAGCCTGCGAAGCTAAGAACTGCTTTTATACCTTGAAGTAATACATCATGAATAGCTGATTTGAGGCATTTATGTTCTGTTGAAAATCACTGCATCTAGCTTACAAGGGACATACTGGCCTAAGATTAGGGAGTCTCCTTATCTGGAGTACAGCTTCATTTTATTTGGACTTCATTAGGAATGTGTTGCACCATTAACTCCCTTGTGAGTTACCTTTAAGGCTGTATCCAGAGGCATTTTTAGGTCACTGTGCCCGTGTCTTGGGGAAGATAACACCTTTTTGTACTACCGTGTTACAGACCTTCTTAAAAGTGAAGAATGTTGGTATTTAAAAATGCTGATTTATGTACTTTCAGGTTTTATTGACAAAAAAAAAACAACAACAGGCACCTGGAACGCAACAGCAAGCTGGAATCCTTAGTACCTTGCATTCCCCCTGGTTCCGTGGGGAGAATGGCAGAAACAGAGGAAGGCTGGGGTAGAAGGTGGGAGGGAAGTTTATTCTCTTGTCAGCAAGGTCAGAGTAGTTTCACACATGAATCAACATTGCCTTGGGAGTAGTCTCCTGTTTCAGCTAGTCTGTGAAAGGCTTCCATTACATTAACACTCCTCAAGCTGTGCAAATAGAGGAATCCCTAAAGAAATATCAGTTACCCAGTGTGGTAACACAGGGGAAGCACTTTCATTAGTATCGTAGACACATCCTTAGTTAATTTGTCTGGATAATTACATGTTTGAAAATGTGGTAAGTTTTTGTGGATCTTGCTGCTATGAATGGGTACATTTCTGCCACCAGGATCTGAAGACAAACTGGATGGTTATAGCACGTTAATACATTGAGTTTTCAGACCTGAAAGAACTTAGTCCACGAATTTTCCAGGACTTGTAAGTGCTGAGAGACCAAGGGCTTTTACTCATACCAGGATTAAGAAATTGCGTTGACTTTGTATTCTTTATTTTTCACTTCTGTCTTTTCCTCTGACATCCCATGCAGATTACTGCAAAATTGAAGCTGACTTGCTCCTGGAAGTGTCATACAGCACAGACTATCTGTGTGCTGCACTTTGTGGTAATTGGTGCAATTTGTGCAGCTGGATAATCAAATTATGTTCTGAGAATAGCTGACAAGTGATATAAATAAAAATTTCACATCTTTCCTAATGTGTCATTTAGTTCCAAAGATATGGCCATTTCCACAGTGCTAATAATATTTCTGTTACACACGCACACGCGTACATTTATGAGATATCTTTTCCTTCGCTTTCCTGGAAAACATCTGAGAGCTTGTGGCTGTCCTGAACTGCTTAGATCAATTTGAAATTTGAAGTTTATCACCATCTTTTCAAAAACAATAATAAAAAGCCCACTTATTTGTAGCCCTGCTATGCCCTCATGAGGGCTTCACAACTGGGACATGTTTCACATCTTCAGTTAACTCATGAATTACAAGTTTAAGTGTCTTCAGCTTGGTGCGTTTTAAGCCAAATAAAAGCCATCTACTGAAGAATCTTTGTTTTAGCTGCATTTCTTTGCTGGCCATTGTTAATGGTAATCAGAGGACAGCATGAATTTAACAACGCATTTGAAAAGGGCCTTATTCAACATCCTGCAATTGTTCATGGGGTTAGTTGAATTCGGCCCACCAAGGACATTGTCCTGAGGGTGGGTATCTCAGAACTGGTGACAGATTGTCTGCTATATTTCATCAGCGTTACTGAAAACAAAGCTGAGCAGATGATGTGTAACAAACCAACAATTTGCTCATTAAAACTTAAGCTGCAGTTTACATTTCATCACTGTGAGTAGCACTGTCTTTGTGAGTAAATTGTTCGTTTTGTTTGAAGAAGCACAGTATTAATGCCCTTTTGTTGCTAGGTTGTTTTGTTTGAGGGTATAGCTCCTGGACTTCACCTATTTGCATTTGTAAGCTGAATCAAGTAGACTGGATGATCTGTTTTTGACTGTGAACAGATGCCTAAACAAGACCTTCACGTGTGTTCTTGCAACCCTGTTAGTGTAAATGAAAGAGCTGTTACCTGTGCTTTGTGTGTTTGAAGTTGTTGTTTTTTGCCTTCCTTCTTTTCATCATTCTGCTGCTTATGTAGAAACTTGCTTGGTCATTGGGTGACTCGGTTTACTGTAACATGATGTTCCACAGTGCTGAAAGGCCTTGATTATACCTAAGTGTGAGAGCAAGCCAGCTGAGAACACGCTGCTCAGGCAAGGCCTGGGTATATGACTTCTTGCATGTTTAGTGATGCTGATATCAGTATCTAAAGCTGTTTTGCACAGAAGGTAAGCTCACGCACACAGTTCTCAGAACAAGGATATTGGTGCTTTGGAAAGTTCTGGAGTCAATTTAAAGGACGTATTTCCTTGAGTTGCATTAATTGCAGTTCAGCAGGAGCCAATAGGTCACGAGCTAGTTCATTTGTGTTATGAAAATCCCTGACATTAGTTGTTTCTGCAAGCAGACCTGCTGGGAGACTAATTTTTAACAGATAATTTGATGGGAGGAGAATGTAAGCATCTGTTCATTTCCATAGCAGCATTTGTGTACTGCACTGTGTCTCTGCTTATCTGTGTGGTGATGAACCTGTGCTGCTCTCTGAAGGATGGAGAGTGAATTCTGATGTAGGGCTGGAAGGGATGACCTGCCCAGGTCAGATCCTGGCTACTGGATCTCTAAGCTTAATCATTTGATTTTTTAAGTTCGTTGAACCATCTTTCAGAATTAGAACGTGGGACCATTTAACTTTACTTCTAAGCAAAAAAAAAAAAGTCTCTTTAGGGAATGTTAAGCTTGAGGGTGTGTAGCATCAACACTGACTATCCCAAGTGTGTACATACTTCAGGAGAAAAAGATTAATCCTATTTAATTTTTTTTCCCCTACTAAAGTGAGCAACATAGAGGAATCAAAACTGTGTACTGAAAGCTGCCACTGACTTTAATCTGCTCCATCGTGTCCGAGTCAGATTCCCAGAAAGGACTTTGCAGCTAAATCTATTTAGTTGCATTGCTATAGGAGGTTACTCATAAGCAGATTAGGCACAGCTCAAATACTATGTCAACTGCCTGACCAAAGGATAGCTTCTTTGTCTTAGCTGAAACTGGATATGTTAATAGCCAGGTATTTGCAAATACCTGTCAGCAACTGTCTGCTATCCAAGCCTAATATTTATCACAAGACATTCGACTTTGCATGAAAAATAGTGTAGGTACATGTCTTTCCAGCACTGGCCTCGGGGAGTTTTAAAGGTTGTGCTTCTTAGCCAGGTTCTGATCTGCTTAATAGATTTCCTAAAATATTTATTGGCAGAACATATTTAACTCATACGCTCTCAAAGTGTCTTCTTTATAGCTGGCACAGCAACTGTAAAAGTAAGTTATAATAGCCATTATATCTCATAAATAGGAGCAAGAGTATCTTCAGGCTAAATGAAAACACGAAGTTGCCGACCTACTGTAGCTTCATATGCTGCTTTAAGCTTTTACCTAGGGCAAACTTGCAGAGTAATTGGATGAACTGAATGCATGTTGAGCATGCTGTGTGTGTGTGTAGCTACTCTTGTGTTCTTTAAAACAGCTGAAATCCCAGTTCAATCCTTTGCCACAGACACCCTCTGCAAAGCTCGGAGGTTATTTTTGCATCCAGTGATAGAGCTGTCAAGCCCTGGACATCAAGTGACACACATAGCACTGATTTTTGCCGTCATATTAAGTCAGGTAGCTGGGATGTGAGAGGCTCTTGCACCCTTTAAAAGCCCTTGCAGATGGCTCACATCCATGGCACGTGCACGTTGCGTGATTCAGCACTTGTGCTTAGTTGGTAATTGTATGGGGATTAAAAGCAGTGTAGCAACCTCCACTCACTTTATTTTGTGTTAGGGGCTGATGGGCAATATTGATGCCATGTGTTACCATAAAAAGCACTAGGTATATGCTCTTAATTGATTTCTGGCATCCTCAGTTAGGAGAACCATGAAATGCTTTCTGTGAGCAATTAATATGCAGTGAAGACTTTTTTTTTTTTTTTTTTGTATTGCTGTAGCTTCTCCTGCTGAATTTAGAAATGATCTAAAGCAAGTCACATCCTTATGAGCTGCTGCTTAGATGCTTTTGGAGTACGTATTACCTGAATGCTGCCACTGATAGAGCATTAACAATCTTAAAGGGCATATAGATTTGACTGTAACGCTGTGGGTGCCAAGGTTCATATGCATTTCCTTTTATTTTCAAGACTGTGGAGAACTTCATCCAGGAGGGACTATTTGTTGCGTGGCAGCCTGCTCTCAGAATGGGAAACCGAGTAGGCTGTTTGTGTCTTCTTAAGTCTTGGTCCCAGTTTGCTTTAGGACAAGAGCATTTACCTCATGACGCTTATTTTTGAACTTTATACTGGAGACAATGTTCACATTCCATTCAGTGTTTTAAAGCACGGAGAAGGGAGAATTAGTCAGCTGTTCTTTGTTTTGATTCCCCTGACTCTTGAACAGGGTCCAGGCTTGCTCCTGAGGTTTTTCATCTGGATCAGTCTGAATAAAACAGAACTTCTTGTTACTGAAAACCCTTTATTTGCAAAAGGTTATGATAACCAAAAGGAGCCAAGCTCCCCAAATTCTTGCTTTGAGGGTGGGAAGTTGAACCAGCTTCCTGGAGTTCTGTTTGCATTAGAGCAGGTTTGTAGGACATTTATTTAGAAGCAAAATAAAAAAGAAAGCTGTCATGTTAATGCCTTAGCAGAGCATGCCAGGATGCTGTTGGTAAGATGATGCATGGCGATTCTGGCATAAATAGTTATTAGAACAGACCATACCCGAAGGAGTCCCAATCCTTTCCCTCCTGTATAGGAACAAATCAATTATTCTAAGGAGGCAGTGTTGTCTCTCGATGCTGTTGTGCTGCTTTTTGAAAACGTTTTGTAAGTTAGTCCTTAAGTGGGATAATTGCTTTCAGCATTTGCAAGTTAAATGAAGAAAGCTCTAATTAGATTTTATAAAGTGGCTTAGCATGTTGAGAAGGCCTTTCATAATGAATACTGCGTATTCACTTGGCGTTGCACAACTGAATTTTGTGAGGTGTTGACAAAACCAAAAGATCCTGGTTGGCTTTATTCGCTTCTAGACACTTAAAACATCGAAACCTTGTCTAGGGACTCCTACCTATGTGCACTTTTGTTCTTTTCCATGCATCCTCTGAGTTGTTTATGTCTTGAAGCAATTGCAGTGAAGACTAACCTGCTCGAGGACTGTATTGTTAGGGTAGGGAACAGGGAACAGAAGCTTGGTATTCTCTACCACTTGAAAATGGTGCCATAGCACACAGTGCTTGATCTGTCTTGATTGTTATGCCATGCTAATTGTGCAGTGGTGCTGGGTGGTAGAGAGCCATTTTATTCAGGTTAGTCTCAGCTCTGAGGGGGCTCTGATTGAGTTGTATGGAAGCCAAAGTGCCCAAGCTTAGTAATCTTTCGTACTGCTTGGTCCTGTAAATCTGAAATGCGATACGCTAATACTTTATTATTGCCACCACAACGTTGGCGTAATCGGAGGGACTGGCTGAGGCAGCTTAACACATTGTTAGCCATCTGAATAAGAATTTATCCTGGTCAAAAGCTTCTTTCACGTGTGGTTTCTGCCGTGTGTGTGCCAGAAGCTTCATGGTGAGAACTGGAAAGTGTTCCCAAAGCCAGTGCTTATTTGGATCATTTGAGCACTGTTGCTTGATATGACTTACTAATATGACTTACTAGAGCCTATTTTAACTGGCTGTGCTCTGTTTGGCGAGTAATGCCTCTACTGAATCAGTTGATTGGTTCTTAGAGTTGTAGAATCATTATGGTGGAGCAAACTTCTAAGACCATCTAGTCCAACCATCCACCCATTGACACCGTGTCCCTAAGTGCAACATTTACCCATGGAACTTCGGGTGCAGAAATGTCTATCGCGTGTGCTAGAAACAGTTGGTGGTGGTAACAGTTCAATGAAACCAGAACCTAAAGGAAGTTCTACTTAATGAAAAGTCCTGCATTGATCTGCAGTCACTTGTGTTAACCACAAGACCGGGTGAATGCAGGCTAGCTGTAATTGTTCTTTGCCTTCTGCTCAACAATACTTGAGTTTGCTTAATCTTATGTCTGTCAGTGTGCAAGTGAAACTCTTTATTATCCACAGATTTTTGGGAACGGTACGTAGTATGTTATTATTTCTGGTACCCACTAGTCCACATACTTTGTATACTATCAGGTTTTTTTGATGGTAAGGTCCAGATTTTAACAAGACTATTGAGATTTCTAGTGCATTGTGCTTATCTAACAACATTAATGGAATGTGGACCAGTCTACATCCTAGCAGGAGGAGAAAGAAAGGGTTGTTCTGCTATGTTTGATCTCTTCTGCTGTAGGTTAAAGAGAATCAATGGCTATTACAGTCAGTATTTTTCCTTCATTACTTAATAAAGGGGCAAATTCTTTGATCCTTCTGGAATCAGTTATTACCTGTTCAAAATTGGTGGGTCGCTTTCTCTGTGACAAGCTGTAGTAGCGTGTTCTTTGTCTGAGCAAAAGGCTCATTATTGTAGCTGTGTGAAGGAGGCTTTGGATCAACATTTCTAACTGCCCACAGACTTCTGATTCACGTAACCATGCGTGCCTTGAAGCTTTAATCACTTTTCAGTATCTACCCATATCTGTCTCTATAAATGGACTTTATGTCTCCCACTGAAGTATGTTCGTACTACAAGGGCTTTTTTAAGCAAATTGGGTAGCCTTCATATAAACTGTTGTTTAATTGACCCATTTACTCCTATTGGTAATCACACAGCAGATACATGTGGTTCCACATGACCTCAGTATGTACGGTAACCCAGAGTTACCATCTAGTGTTGCGGGAGTGAGATATTTAAACCAGTGGATTCATTTAAAAAGAAAATTGCCATGACATGACAAGTGAGAGGGGGTCAGAAAGGACTGATTTCAGATGTGTGGGTCTCAGGATTTCATCTAGGTAGTGGCTGTGCCAAGGCATTAACACGCTCTTTGCCAGAGGAACACTGGAATATACTCCAGTGTCCTAGTTGCATAACGAGAGATGGACTTTGTCTGTGGGTGGTTGCTTTCTTGTGACTCAAGGGCAACCTTTGTGAATATGCAAGTGGAGACTTCTCATGCGAAGAAACTATCTCATGTGTTCTGAATAGGGTTCTTTAGAAGATAGTAATTTTTTTTTTTTCCAGTAACAAGATCAAGTATGTTGCTACCTTCTCTTTCGCTTTCTTCCATGTGGCCAAAGGCAATGAATGAATTTTTGCTGTATTTCAGGATTTCATGCTGATGTTTCACTTCTATTAATATTTTTTCCTGAAAAGAAAATTATCTCAATCACTATGAAATAACTGAATTCTCAACTTTGCAGTTATTGCTGTCGTGCTTCATATTTACCAAATATGAGCGATTTATTCACATCTTCGTATTGTTTAGTTAACTCAAATAACAGGTTGCAGCAACTACTTTGTAATGAGGAATTCTTTTTATCAAACCTAGTGAAGAGTAGTCCGTTGGGATATTTTAATTTCAATTTGGTTTGAAATGAAATGGTACAATTAGGATCTTTTAAGGCAGTATTTAGTAGCATGTGGAGAAAATTCTGTTGTTATTTGGTATGGCACGACTAGTTTTCCTTAACTGTAAGACTTATGGTGATTTGTCATGCATCTTTGAGTCTTTGGTTAGTCTTTATTTTTCTATAGATTTCGGTAACTTTGTCTTTCGTGCTTTGGTAAGATGCACACAAACATGACCATTTTTACTTGACATTGGAAATTTTCCCACTTTTCCTGTTGCTTTTCAGGGTCCTTTTTCAGGTTCCCAATACCGAACTTTGAAACTCCCGACATTTTTCCGTGTGATTTCTATTTCTCATCTTCCAGACTCTTCAGAAGATTCTCAAAATTAGCTGCATAGCCTTGTTCTGTCCTTCTCATTTACATGCTTGCCAAAATTATGCAAACTGAGGTGAAATAAATACAGAATTTATCTGTAATTTGACGATGTCTTTTCTCTGACAATCATAACTTAGGGCAGTTTTGGTTACTGTAAGAAACTTCCCTGTAGTTGAAGCGAGAGTAACAATATCTGTTTGGTGAAGAATGGAGTGCTTTTGTTGCCTTCAAAGACCCATTACAGGATATGATTGCTTGTGGGAGTGTCTGGTTATGATCTGTTAGAAAACAGTCTATTAATAAAACAGAGCCTCATGTAATAGAGCACGTCTTAATCTTCTTCCTAAGTAGTTATTTATAGGCTGTGACATCTTAATTTGCTCTCATGTACATCAGCTTCTGTTATTTTAAAAGATCAAGTAGCTTTCACATGCCTCTGAGCATCAGTTCTGGAGGGGATGGTCTGTTTGTAAGGAATCTTACAAAAGGCTTTATGTTAGAAGTTTAGTATAAAAATTGTTTTGTTTTTTTCCATTGTCTTTCTAAAGCACAAAGGAGTTACAGAATGTCCTGTTACATTGGTATTTGTATATTAATCCTGTATTTGGCTGACACATTTTCTTGAACGTTTGGAGGATTTCCACTTGCTGATGAGATTTGTATTTGTTCTGAGTAGGCAGTGTTGCATCTAGAGCGATGTTCAATGTATTATACTCTTCATTTTTGTGGTTGTTTTCCTTATTAGAGTGGTCCCAGTGCCAGATCTTGTCACAAAATGTGCATTGACATTCAACGGAGACAGATCTACACGCTGGGTCGCTACCTGGATTCCTCTGTGAGGAACAGCAAATCTCTGAAAAGTGACTTCTATCGCTATGACATTGATACAAACACGTGGATGCTACTGAGCGAAGACACTGCAGCTGATGGAGGTCCAAAGCTGGTGTTCGATCATCAGGTCAGCTGCACTGATATTTTAGCACAAATTCCTATGTATACACACCTTTTTCTCAATGTTTGTGAATCATAATTCTGATTATAGCCTTTTCCAATTTAGAATCGCTGTACCAGACAGGATTGCAACAATGGGGGAAGCTGTGATCTGCACTGAGTTAATTTCTAATAGCATTGTTGTCTAATGCTGTTGATTGCTGGTATTCCAATGAAATTGAGTCGGTTCATAAAAACATCTGTAAACTAATTCATTTTATTTATTAAGGCACGTTTTATTAAAGTTCACAACACAGTTCATCTGTTTTTAATCAGGCTTGCTGAGCTGGGTTTGCAGATCAGCCTACTGAGTAGGCATTGGGGAACAACTAGCAAAGCTGTGTGTGCTACCTCCAGAAGAATACTGTGAGCAAGACACTGAAATGAGGCCAAACAGGATCAGGATTCTTTAAGAATCAGTTATCTGTAATTTTGTGAAATGCTCTTGCTCTGTAGAGGTTGAAATATTATAGAAGTAGCTACTAAAAAAGCTGCGCCTCTCCATATATTCAGATTACTCTATTTTTAATCATGTTGTATATTCAGTGGCTTTTGTGTCCTTGAAAAAGATATTTGGTTCTTAGTTGTTTTTATAAAACATGGCCAAGAGATAATGCATCAGTATTTTTTAAAGCGTCCCAAGAACTTACTGGTGCTGTTTTGTAACCAAAGCTGTTGTCTGCCAGCATGATATGCATTTTTGCTGACACCGTAAATTAGATGTGTTGTCTGCAGAACAAAAGCCAATCAGTCTTTCTGTTCTATTAATAACAAATATCAGTCTTTCAGGTGTTGAGCAAAAGCGAACGATCAGCTGGCAGGACTACTTTGGGTACCTTGTTTGCCTCCTTCTGAAATTTGCTTTTCTCCCTGATATCTCTGAGGAAAGAATGTCCTCCCTGAATTCTTTCTCAATCTACAGCTTTCTCTTCTCTCCCTCGCTGCGTACTGTGATACCAGTTTTTTGTTTTAACCTTTACAAAAATGTGCTGCCTGGGAAAAGTTGTGTGTAGGCTTTTCTGAGTAGCATCTGTCTTGTTGTGTTTTTCCATTTTTCTTTTCCCCTGATGTTTTGTAGACATCTCCATTGCACTGTCTGAAAACATCACCTGGAATCAGGGAGTTCTGTTTGATTTGTACTGTGATGCATCTTGTGTATGCCATAACTTGAATACTGGCTTTGGGGTTGAACCTTTTTCTGCTGCAGTATCTTCAAGGTTTCTTGGCCAGCTTACAGCCCTATTTTATGTTGAAGCAGTGAAGATAACAATAAATGTGTGATTGAGATGGAAGCTGAGGAACAGGTCACAGATTGTTTTGAGATCAGTTGTGTTGCATTCAGTAAACTGGCGGTGACTTTGTTTACTTTTTGGCAGAGTTATCTATGAATCCTGGATAAAAATTCTAAAATGTTTTTCCTTAAAATCTGCAACTAGAAGCAGATGAGTGTGCACATAGCCCTTTTTTGATCGTTAATTTGTCAAGCTGAAATTAAATTCAAGTTCTAAACTAAGGAGCTGTTTTCTGGGTTTAATACCTGGCAACCATGAAGACATTTGTGCTCTAATCTGTTCATTGGAGGTTCAGATGTGCAGAGTGCTATCTAACTTACTTGATATCACTTGCAGGGGAGGGATGCGTAATCATACATCCAAGCATGTTCAGATCTTAGAGTGCTTTCTTAAAAACTTCTCTTGTTCTTACAGATGTGTATGGATTCTGAAAAGCACATGATATATACCTTTGGAGGCAGAATTTTGACCTGCAATGGCAGTGTTGATGACAGCAGAGCCAGCGAACCACAGTTCAGTGGGTTGTTTGCTTTTGACTGCCAGTGTCAGACATGGAAACTTCTGAGAGAGGATTCCTGTAATGCTGGACCCGAGGATATCCAGTCCCGAATAGGACACTGTATGTTGTTCCATTCTGTAAGTATCCACACCATACCTTGATTCGTGGTGTCTGACCTTAAAGAGAATGTCTGGTTTTGATTTTCTTGCAGGCTCTCTTTAATATTCCAAATGATGTGTTGTCTCACTTGATTTTATGTTTAGTGACATTCAGTTCATTTAGGTTTTTTTGTTACACGCAGGTGTATTAATTCAAGTCTCAGGCAAAGTTTTCATGACTTAAACTCAACATAAATTTGAAGTAAAAGCAAGGTGAATTCTAAATTGGTTCTAATTAAATAGGAGCATTGAACCATTAAGATTGGACAAGATCCTTACGCTCTTGATCAAGTCCAATCATCACATAATGCTGCCATGTCTGCCACTAAGCAGCGTCTCTAAATGCCACATCCACGTGTCTCTTAAATACCTCTTGAATGGGGAGGTCCACCATTGCGCTGAGTAGCCTGTTCTAATGCCTGATTACCCTTCCCATGAAGAACTTCTTCCTGACATCCAAACCAAATTTCCCCTGGTGCAACTTGAGGCTATTTCCTTGTGTTCCTTGAGACTGTTCTCTCAAGTTCTGATCCTACAGCTTAATTGGGCAGAGTTATAGCCATTACTGTGTAAAATTCGCCTGGCTGCTCTGGAGTTGATACTCTTTTAGATCAAGATTTATAGTCTTATTTAGAAGACGTTATTTTCTCAGTCTAAAATTGCATTTGTTTGGGATGGAGAGGTGGGAAGCCCTCATTGGCACAGCTCTTGAAACTGAAAAATTCTGACTTCAGGAATCAGAATGGAATCAGGAATTACATAGTTATTACTAAATCTGAAAATAGTAAACTGTTCTGCATAATTCTGTGAATCGTTGTGGATGTGAAAGGAATAGATGTTTACCAAATGAAAGGTGTGATTATAAATTTAGAAGAAAAAATCTGTTGCTGTTCCATTCGTTAATGTTTCTGTGAAACAGAAATAAAGCACTTGGTAAAGGATTACCTTTTTCTTTCTCTCTAGAAAAACCGCTGCTTATATGTATTTGGTGGCCAGAGATCAAAAACTTACTTGAATGATTTCTTCAGCTACGATGTAGACAGCGACCATGTGGATATCATATCAGACGGTACCAAGAAAGATTCAGGGATGGGTAAGAGTACAACTTCACATTGATACAAATGAGAAACATATTGCTAACTAGGTGAATGGCCAACTGCTGAGTCCTCTGGTATCAGGTTAGCATCCTTAACCAGCCCTGAGTACCCAAGTGAGCTCCACAGTATATAGGTTAAAGTTACGCCAGCTCTTTTGTCCTTCTTGTCATTCGATATCTCCATCTTTTAGCACAACACAAATAATTGATGCATGAAACTGTATGCCCATCAAAAAAAAAAAAAAAAACAACCAACAAACAAAAAAACGACCAAAAAACAAACAAAAAACCTCAGCGAAGTTAAAACAAACAAAAAACTTCTTTGCAGTTTCAGCAAAGATGAGAGAAAACCTTCTCATGGAAACAGGGAAGGAGAGGACAGCTTTTCAGTGTTCACAAAGTGAAAGGTGCTGTGAAACAGTAGTCGTTAGCTTGGTCTGAGATGCAGAGAGGCAGGTGAGATGGCCAGAGAAATGGAGCAGAGGGGCGGAGGTTATTTTGCCTGATCAGAGCTGATGAGAAAAATGAGATTGCTGCTGCGTGCTGTGCTGATGTAATTTCTCTGAATTGAGGAAGGGGATCTAAAAGCTGGAAGCAGTATAGAGCAGAGCTTCAGTCCTGTTTGTACTACTGGAACTATATACAGAAGTCCTGTATACCAGAATCCTCTAAGAACACCCAGAGGGCATTGTTACACAGCCATAAAGAATTGATTTTAAGCATTTTCTTGTTGAGTGTGACACAAAACGAGAAGAATGGTCTTTTTGGAAAAAGGATTTCTGCTTATATAAAGCACATCGTTTTCTTCTCTTGTAGATATAGACTCAAAAATGAGGATGGCTTGGAAGTTGAAATTCATGTTGCACTGTTTGCTATGATGAGAGAATTTATTAATGCATCTGGTATTACGTGTAATGTAATAGCAAGCTTGATCTTGTTTACTGTTCTTCCAGCAACCAAAATACCAAGAAGCTGATTGTTACCTTAAATCTAGGCTTCCTCCCTTATTTTGATAAGGCTTAATTCTAACAAGTAATTTTACTGAACTTCTGAAGAAAATTACTGGTGGTTATGAGTTATTGTTTGCTCATTTAATTTAGGTATGTCAGCGAGGGAGGAAAGTACCCAAACATTTATTCTCTGGAGTGATGTATTTACTTTGTTGCTTCCAAGAAAGAAACAGCTTGTATTGTTGACAGTCTTGTTTAATAAGGTGCCTGCATCTTGCCTGATGCTGCTCTGTGCACACCCACACTCTGTGGTCCTTAGAGCTTTTAAGGTTTTGTTTTGTTCTTTTTTTTTTTTCCTTACTGTTTTACTAGCATTCTTCCATTTTGCTTTTTTAAAAACTATTTCTTAATAGCCAGAAGCTTTCAAATATGTGGCTTTGAACTGTCACCTGTGTTAACTTCATATTTAAAGTTATTGAGCTTCTCTTAGAGCTAGTGAAGGCATCAAGCTCCACTTCTCAGTGAATATATTATCTGCAAGGCTCAGTTAAGCAAATGGGAATAAAGCATTTAACCTTCCCATTCCCACAGGCCCCTGAGTGGTGAATGGTAGACATGGTAAGAAGTGAATCACTGAAAATAATTCACAAGTAGATTTTCAGTTCGCTGTTCTTGTGTGTATGAAAAGTAAACAAAGAGATTCCAGTGTTTCCTTTGCTTTTTAAGGGAAATGCTGAAATTCTATGTGTCTTGACAGGAGCAGGGCAAAATGCCTGGTATGTACAGACAGTAAATATTGACAGCATTATTTTTGCCCCAAAAAAGCAAGTCTCTGTTGTGTTCTTGTTAGGTGATGATATGTTGGTTTGATCTGTGTGAACTAAGTGATTCGGTGATTGGTTGCTGTGGAGTTTTATGCTGCTCGGTGTGATGAGTCAAGCTGAAGATGCCTGACCTAAATGTTCCTCTAAAGTCCCATGATTACATTTTGTTCCTGGCTCGCATATGGCATTCAGTTCTATTCTTAGTTGAGCTATTTTGATTTTTTAACTTTATCTAAAAACTTAATTGTTCATTTGGCTAAAATTTCCAGTGTAGCAGTGAGAAGATTAGAAAGAAATAAATGTAGTAGAACCTTAAGACATATCAGTAATATGGAATGGGCACCATACTGGAAAATTATGTTGATAGGTTGGTTTTGCTGTTATCTGATTTTGTGGATGAAACGTTGGTGCTGTTTCCTGTGTCTTTATTCTTAGTTGTATTTTAGGTGTTGGTCATGGAAAATCAGTTCCTTGTGTAGGTAATGTGCTTGAGATAGAAGGCTGCAAACTGTAGCAAGTTTAGACAAACTTTATTTCTGTGGAAAATACTCAAATTTGACTCAGGTGCAGCTTCTGAAAGATTGGTTTGCAAATAGAACTCTCCAGGATTTGCCTACTGAAAGTCTCTCGTTACTGAGTCTGCTTTGAGCATAGGTCTCACGCCTCTTCTTGTCTTCCAGTTGCATTTGCCTCCTCTATGGAGTGAGCATTGTTGCTTTCCCTAGTGCAGTACATAGAGAAAAAATGTTTCCTCCCTCTTCTCAGAGGAGGGCACCAAAATTGAGTTAAGTCATTTGTATTGGTTATCTTTCTCTTGTGTGATAAGTATCATGAGCAAGAAATTCATTAGGTCAGCTAGAGAGATGGCCAAAATGGAGCTGAGGAAAGGAGATTTCAATTGTGATAATGAGTCTGATAAGAACAGAGGCGATGGTGATGAACTTGGAGGGCATGTGATATGACTGAAGAGTAGAGCCTGTAGTTGAAGAAGATAGGCAGGAGTGTGTATGTTGGTGAATGAACCTTTTCAAAGCAGTTATATACTTAGAATTATTCATAGGGGAAGGAAAATGAAAACTTAACAACCGACACCAAAAAACTCAAACATAACCCCCCAACAAAAACAACCCCACCCCTAAAACAGTTTCACAAGCCACGTGTTCATCTGAGACATGCAGTATGCATACGGAATAGAGATGTCACTGATATCAGATGTCTTCATGAGTTTATATTGACAGCTTGCCTGACTTGCTCAGCACACAGTCTGTGACTAATTGTGGGCGGTCATTTCAGGTCAGATGTAGCTGATGGGAACACTTGTGGTCAAGGTTCCTGTGATAATCCTGTTTGGCCCTGACTCAGGTGGTATGTCAGAGGGAGAATTTCCTGCTGCAGGAGAACAGAGATCGTCCTGTATCCAATGAGTAACTTCCGAAATCAAACAAGAGCAAGCCCTGTGTATTCTTGTAGTTCCTATGAATTCTAAGTTGTTCTTAGAGACAAACTGTAAATATCTATATATTTTTAATTCCCTGACAAGTTTTCCCAGCTCTGCTTGGGCAGGTGCCCATTGGATGTGGGGAAGTCAGAGCTGAGCTCTCATGGATAAGGACCACGGACAGAGACGACAGTGCCCAGTCTGGGAAATGCTTTTGTATAGCTGAACACTGATGGAAAAATGTTAATCAGAATTAAATGAATAGTTCGAAACCAGCTTGGTCAGTTGATCTTCATATCTCATTTTGATTGTCTGTTTGACACCTGACATGTTTTGCCCTGTGTTCATTTTAAGATCTATCTTGCCAGAGGCCAGCATATCTTTTAACATGGAAGTATTTCTTTGGTTATCTACTCTAATTTTTTCATCTTGTGAGGTGCTTATCTGAACCAGTGTAAAAAACACTGTTTTTTGAAGGTGAGGAGACTTGGCAGTCACCAAATCCTAAGAGCACTCTACAGGGAGGACATAGTAAATTCAAATGGATTTCTGCTAACTGACCTGCTTTCTCCGAAATCTCACATTGCTTTGGAGAGAACTTATTCATTGAACATCATTTGTTGTTTTTAATGAATGTAACAAACAAACAGTTAATGTGGTCTCCTTGCTGTTTCTTGGCAGGCTTACAAACACAGCCTCATCATGAAAAGTCCAAGAGAATAATTATTATCTTGCTGTGTCAACAGCTGGCCTGAATATTGCCTCTGTCACTCTGTTAAAGTTCAGGAGGAGTGCTACTTTATGAATTACAAGGAGTATGTAGCAACTTGCTGACGTACCACCTATTTTATTTTTCTTCTCCCAGTTTTTTCCATCAGGAAGCTTGCTAGATTCTGGTGGACAGCAATAATGTGATGTGGCTTCCTCCTGCTCTTTAAATCGTGGGCTACCATGAGGAGGGGGGTGCTTGCATCTCACTTGCAGCAAGATTAGCAGTAGCGTGTTCTGAGGGAATTGTAGTTTAGGTGGCAGCAAAGTGCTGTATCAATGAACTTGCTTCCCTTAGTGAATCCTTCAGAAGTGATTGGCAAACTAGAGGTTCATTTTACATTTGCCACTCCTATGTGTTCAGACCATGTTTAAAAACTCGCTTTAATTTCTTGTACAGTAAGAGATGAGATTTAATTTCCAAGCCTCTGTCTAGTATTATGAAATCCACCTCTGCGTGAACTCCAGTTTATTGCTTTGCAAACTCTGCCTCTGTGTGAGAGCTCTGTTTTTCCTCTTGCTTAGATACTGGCAGCAGTCAACATTGTGCTTGAAACAACTGTAGCTGTTTGTACACGCAAGCCGAAAAATATTCAGCTTGCTGAAATAACCACTGTGATAAAAAAAAAAAAATGCCTGTAAGCAGGGATTGTAGTAGTGGGAACATAACCTGTTGCATGATTAGGTGTCACTTCTCTAGAAGGCTGAATTTATGCTGTTCATGGTTACTCAGCATTGTATCAGAGCTTTCTCAGGCATTACATAGGTTGCTCTGAAAGTAACACTTCCTACTTCTTTCCATGGGCACTACAATAGATACAAAGAGCACGATATTACTGTCTGGTAGAGCACATTCTTGACTACAGAGCACTATTTCTCAACGCAGTCACCACCATTAGCTATCCACATTCATGAAAATCTTTACCACTGGAAGTGACCCAGTGTTTCACAGTGTCATTGCTGAAGCACACCACTCCTTGCCTCCCTCACTGTGATCATATTCACTGTTTGGTCACCAAAAACGTTCAGCAAGCATCAGTGAATGTTAATGGGTGCAGTTTTTTTTTTTCATATGGAGGAATTCAGTGGCACACCTTTATTTCATATGCATTTCCATGACGGGTGCTGTTCTGTCAGACTGCCCCTCTGCTGGCACCTGTCAGATGGCAACACAACATAACATTTGCAGGAAGGTTTAACCTCTGCTGATGTACCTCCCACATCGTGGGCTGACATAGTGAAACAACGCATTACTTTCAGGGCAGGCCTCGTATTGTTTATTTTGAACTCAGTCGGTTACGTAAACTCAAGGCCTGGTTAGCTTTTTATTGTTTCAAATACCAAAGCTGTAAGCTTTTTGGTTTTATTAGATAAAACAGAAATGCCAAGTTTGGGAGAGAGGATTCAGATCCCTTGCTTTCAGTTAATTATTATCCATCTATACTGGGCAAGTTAATGAGATCATGGGAAAAAGGTGCAGTAGCACATGAAAAATATTCACTTTCTTCTGAACACGCTTTTGGTTTTGCATCTGTTTATCAGTTTCTTTGTACAGCTTTTCCTCTTCAATCTGTGATGTGCTGTCATAGAAGCCACGCTGATATCTCTATGCAACAGGCCGGTGTCATGCTCAAAACAGCCAGCCCTACATCCTCAGTTGCTGTTTTGTCCTTTGAGCTGTCTGCCCACATCTGATGTGAGTGATAGCGGGGCCTGGGAGGATCTCCAGACTGCATAAAATCAGTGGAGGTTTGCTCTGGAGCTGATTTATGTCTGCTTTTTTTCAGAGAAGCACAAGAGTTGAGGGAACTTTTGTGCAGCACTTCTTCCTGCTTTATGTATTTCTTAGATCCTGTACATTGCAAATATCAGCTCTCCACTGGCATCACTGCCTGATTCTCATCTCATGTTTATGACTTTTTACTGACTCTTAAAAGTATATAATTACTAAATAATAAACAAAAATATTGCACCAAGGCCAACAACAACAGACAAGATCCTAAGCAATCTGTCATAAATTCAATTTAACGTTTTGCATGCGAAATTTAATTTCTGTCCCAATGTATGTTTTATTAGGTAAATATCACAAGGGTTTACAGCCCTTGTCCCTCTCTAATATGCTGACCTCAATCATTTGAATTATGTCCAGTGCTGACTGAAAGTTGGCTGCGCTTGGAAATGATGAAGCTCTCTTACCCCCTAGTGGCAGTGTTTGTCAGTCATGGTGCTTTTATGCAGCCCTTTGGTCTCTTAAGGACTGGAGTTTATTGGCAAACGTCTTTGATGTTTCTGTTGTAAAATATCAGAGCATCTCCCTCTTACTGTGTAGCAGCTTGCCTTATTTCCTTTTTGTTTTATTTTCAGGTACTCATTCACCAAATCTGTTGTGCTTTTTTTTTCCCCTCTAAGTTATGTTGCATTTATCCTTCTGTTGTCTTCTGCAAAAGGCTAGCTGTCTTCTTCCTATGTCTTGTGTGTTTTGTCAGCTTCAGTATGATTCCAACCTAATTACTTAGGTTGGAGTTGATGCAAGTTGCTCCTCATCTTAAGCCCCAACTAAATATAATATGTATATATGTATGTATATAATTTTTTTTCTTGATCTTGTATGTTTACTCTCAAGAGTAGGCTAGCATACCTCTGTGGAGAGCTTGGAATTACTTGAATTTGGTTCTGATTGCATTTACTACACGTGAATCCTATTTTATTTCCAAGAGTTAAAAAAAAAAAAAAAAAAAAGGCGCTGAACATATCCCACTTTCATGATATAAACAATAGTTTCAGCTTCAGGAATTCAAGCATGAGCTAGATACAAAATGCATGTAACGTTTCAGGAGGGATGAGGCTTCCCTTGACAAGTTTCATACGCTTTCTGTGTCAGTGATAATATGCTAACTGTATTCCTCGTGATTATTATAATTTTCATTTCAGTGAGCCAGGGGTATTAATGCTCTGCAGGTTTTGCATTTTTTTTTTCCTGTAGTGGTCTTGAATGTTAAAAGCAGCAGATAGGGTTGCAAAGACATTTTCCATCTACATTATGAGGTCTCACCTGGAGTATTGTGTCAATTTCTGGGCTCCCTAGTACAAAAAAGTCAGTGATCTCCTTGAAAGAGTTCAGCAAAGGGCTACAAAGGTGATAAACGGTGTGGAACACCCCCAGGTCTTTCAACCTTTCCTCATAAGGGAGCTGTTCAGCCTGAGAAAAGAAGACTCAGAGGGGATCTAATCCATATTTATAATTACCTGAGGAGCGGGAGGCAGAGGGATGAGGCTGGACTCTTCTCTGCAATGTGTGGTGATAGGATGAGGGGAAGTGGCCATAAACGAAAGCATAGGAAGTTCTGCACAAATGTGTGTGGGGACTCCTTCACAGTGCAGTGATGGAGCACTGGCACAGCTGCACAGAGAGGTGGTGGAGTCTCCTTCTCTGGAGATGTTCAAGACCTGCCTGGACACCTACCTGTGCAGTCTGGTCTAGGGAGCTGCTTTGGCAGGGGGGTTGGGCTTAAAGATCTCTAGAGGTCCCTTCCAACCCCTACAATTCTGTGATTCTGTGGGTAGCATTGCTGATCAAATTGAATTCTGTCCTTTTCCATCAATGATGCAGTCCTGCTATATCACTGCTTTTTGAAAAATACCATATTTAGTCTTTGTCTTTGCTATCAATTTCCTTATCAGGTGACTTTCACAGTACTCTTCAAACTGATGTAAAAACTTGCTCATGGCTTACCACTAAAACAAAGCGTAAAGTTGCTCTTGATCTGGTGATGTTCCCTGCTCTTCTTTTCTCTGTTGCTTTGTACCCATTTGCTTACAAACTTGATGCCTTTTCTTTTGAACTTCATGGCAAAACAAAGGTCAAAATAAGCAAAATGTGCTGACAAGGGCTTGAAAGGCACTTTTGCTTTTCTGTAAAAACAATAGGCATGGATTTGGTTGACAGGCCTCTAAAAATGACTTAAGTAGGAACTGAAATATATGCTGTTAAGTTTACCTAAAAAGTAAGAGCTTTTAAGAAATGTTTGCTTTTCAGCTTTGCTAAACATTTTTGTAACCTTTTTTTGCCTAGAGTTCTTCAATTGACACTTATTACTTTCTTAGCATACTAAATGCAAACAGTAGAGTATGAGATGAAAACCTGTTAGCGAATAGGTTTGCAAAACACTGTTTTGTATGTTCTTGAAAAGCGATATTAAATGGCTTATTAGCACAGGTCTTGTTTTCTAGGCTGTGTGTGTAGTTAATTGCAGGGAAGAATTTGCAGAATACAAGAGTTCTGAGAATTTTTCATGCCAAAATCTTGATTGAAATCCAGGAACCTTTACCAGCCTTTGTAAACTGACCCAGAAAGAGAAATGAGACAAACAGGATCTGTAAACAAAGATCACATGTTTTTTCACAAATACATTTTGGAAGGATGGTTGCCTAGGGAAACAGGAAATGGGAATTATACAACAAACAAAAAGGACTGCCAAGCAAATTTGCTGACCTTTTTTCGGAGAATTATGATGAAAACTGTTGGAATCCTCAGTATTTAAATGTATTTCTAAATCTGAAGGTAGAACAGAAGAGTAGCTTAGCAATTATACCACGACCATTCGAGAGATAAAGAAAACGGTGCAAGCCCATGAGCTGTGTGATCGTAAGTTTATCTTGAATTATTATTATTATTTTTTTTTTAGCTTTCTAGCTCAAATATTCAGGAATCAGTGCTTCCTTTTACAGATTAGATAATGAAAAAATCATTCAATTTTTATCTTGCAAAGATTATCGTCTAGCTTTCTTGCAATGCAGTTTTATTCTCATTTTTGAGGGCAGTAGTTTTTCAGACTCTGTCTGTACCATTCTCTGGGAAGCAGAAGCTCTCAGAATGTTGTTTAACATGCTTCCAGGAATCACAAATGTGAAGGGGATAAGAGAATTTGCACAGCACTTGTTCTTAGCAGAGAAGGAATCAACCTTTGGGTGATGTTTCTTCCTCTCATCTCTTTCATGAGACTTTGGAGGGCATGTGCGAGGAGCAAGTGGTTTACTTAGCAACTTCTACATAGCTCCTATTTAGAGATGCTTCAGTTTTAGGTAGTGGTAAATAACAAGAACGCTGTGAAAAAGAGGTCACAGAAAGTACTGGGTTCACCGAGTCCACAGATACTGATTTTATATAAAAGGTATAGAGGTGAAAGTACTTTAAAAAAAAAAAACAAAACAAAACAGAAAATAGAGATAATAAATAGCAAGGTTGAACTTAAGATTATATTTATGAAAAAACTGAGAAGGTGGTTGATAGAAATCTTGCACCTGTGCCAAAGATACTGGAATATCCCTTTTCCCCCTATTATTGGAAGTTCATGGATAGGGTAATATGTTTATCTGATGCTCTATTTTTAGTGTGCAACTTTTTTTTCCTTCCCCTTTGTCAGTTCCAATGACAGGTTTCACTCAAAGGGCGACCATTGATCCAGAACTGAATGAAATCCATGTCTTGTCCGGGCTCAGTAAAGATAAGGAGAAGCGGGAAGAGAATGTAAGGAATTCTTTCTGGATTTATGACATTGTGAGGAACAGCTGGTAAGTCAATGAAAGCGTAAAGCTTCCAATTTCTGCAGTGGTTTCTTTAGAAAGCAGTCCCTAACACAGTCTTACTTCCCCAGTAACTGTAATAATTCAAGATTACCAGTGCATAATTATAAAGACTGATTTCCTTTCAGGCTGTCTTTCACAGAGTATTTAGAACTCTGTAGAAGCAAGTTACTTGAAGGAAGGAAACTGTATTCTTCCTTCACTGGAGACAGGTGGGAGGTGGGTGGGGGAAAAAAGTAAGCACTTATATGAAGTTTTTCCTGAAAAAAAAAAAAAAAAGTTCAAGGCAAAGAATATTTTCCTAATCTCCCACTGGACCCTTCCTTCCCTCACCTGACTGGCAGTGCTGGGCCTCATGCACCCAGGGATACCATTTCCAGGGGTCATTACTGACCCAGATTCAACTTAACATCAACTGGAATCTCCAGATCCCTTTCCGTGGATCTGTTCTGTGAGGCTCTCATCCTCAGTCTGAATGAATATCCAGAGTTGCCTCATCCTAGGTTCAGAATCCAGCACTTGCTGTTGTTAAGCTTCATGCACTTGGCAATTCCCCTGTCCAGTTTGTCAAGATCTCTCTGCAAGGCCTTCAGTTAGAAACAAAACAAAAAACATAAGCCCATGTGGAGAAGAGATTAGTGATTTAAATAATACTTTTGTTAAAGTTTGTGAACTAGTTTTCTTTCATCTCTGCTGCATCAAAAATGTGATTTTATTTATTGTTATTTACTGTTACACATTTTAGGTCCTGTGTCTACAAAAATGACCAAGCAGCCAAAGAGAATCCGGGTAAAAGTCTTCAGGAAGAGGAGCCCTGCCCAAGATTTGCCCATCAACTGGTTTATGATGAGCTGCATAAGGTATGAGAGTCTAAATATGTAGACAGTGATTTTATTTTTGTCGCTTATCCAGTGTAGTTGCTTCTTCAAAGATAGTACGGTGAAAATACCTGATGTTTGGTGTTACTGTTTGGATTATTCTGGTGGATAAATATCAGCTGAGACATTAATGTGTACTTTTCCCTCTTATGGCTAGCTCTTCCAAGCAGTACAGATTGATCAAGTGACTGCTTCTCTAATACTTGAGATCACATAAATCTGTGTGCATTATCTTCAGGGGCTGGAGCTCAAAACCTCTTGGAGTTGTTCTTTAGTTTACCTGTTGCATTCATCTCTCAAAATACTCATGAATACCTGTGTTTCTGTAAGGAAGGTTGGGAATGTCATTGCTCTCTTGTTGGGAATGTTTTTTTCTTCAGGGAACTGCTTGGCAGGGTGACATGGGATGAAGCCGTGTAGGGAAGGGGTGTCCAATGGGCTGCTTGTTGCTCAAGGATCATTTACACCAAGCCCAGAAGCATCACATTCCGAGAAAAAGGAAGGCTGGCAAGAATGCCAGCAGGCCATCGTGGTTCAACAAGTTGCTCCTTGAATTACTTAAGCTCAGAAAGTCTATAGGGAGTGGAAGCAGGAACGGGGTTACCTGGGAGGACTACAAAGAAGCTGTTAGAGCAGGCAAGGATCAGGATAGGAAACTCAGAATTAAATCTAGCCAGGGACATAATGGGGAACAAGAAAAAGTTCTTCAGATGTATCATTGATAAGAGAAAGGACAGGAAAGATGTGGGCCCTCTCTGGAAAGAGACTGGGGACCTGGTCATGAGGGAAATGGAGAAAGCTGAGGTGACTGAGTGACTTCTTTGCCTCAGTCTTCACTAGCAAGGGTTCTAGCCACACCACCCAAGATGTAGAAAGTAAAGGCAGAACTCGGAGAAGGAAGATCTGCCTGCTGTTAATGAAGGACAGAACCATATAAAGGACCTGATGGTGTGTAAATCCATGGGATCCCATAAGAATCAATCTATGGGTTCTGAGGGAACTAGTGGATGAAGTTGCCAAGCCACTGTCCATCATGATCATAGAGCAGATCCTCCTGAAGGCCCTTCTAAGGCACATGGAAAATAAAGACGAGGTGATTGGTGGCAGCCAGTGTGGCTTCACCTAGGGCAAGTGATGCCTGACAAACCTGAGGGCCTTTTATGATGGAGTTGCTACGTCAGTGGATAAAGGAAGAACAGCTGATGTCATCTGCCTGGACTTGTGCAAAGTGTTTGACACTGTCTCACATGACATCCTGGCTGCCAAATTGGAGAAAAATGGATTTAATGGATATGATGGATTGGCTGTTTGCTGGATAAGGAATTGGCTGGATGATCACACCAGAACTGTGGTCAGTGGTTCAGTGTTCAAGTGGACATCGATGACAAGTGGTGATCTTCAAGGATCAGTGCTGAGACCAGAGTTATTTAGCTTCTCTGTAGGCACTATGGACAGTGGGATTGAGTGCACCCCTAGCAAATTTGCAGATGACACTAAGCTGAGTGGTGCAGCTGACGTGCTAGAGGGTAGGGATGCTATCCAGAGGGACCTGGACAGGCTTGAGTGGTGGGCCCATGCCAACCTCATGAAGTTCAACAAGGCCAAGTGCAAGATCCTGCACTTGGGTTGGGGCAATCTCAACTACAGATATGGGTTGGGCGGAAAACGACTTCAGAGCAGCTCTGAGAAGGATTTGGGGGTGCTAATTGATGAAACACTAGACGTGTGCTGGTAGAGTGCACTTGAAGCCCAGAAGGCCAACTGTATCCTGGATTGCATCAGGAGAAGTGTGACCAGCAGAGCAAGGGAGGTGATTCTTCCCTTCTACTCTGCTCTTGTGAGACCCCCACCTGGAGTACTGTGTCCAGTTATGGGGAGTGCAAGACAAGAAGGAGACCGAGTGGTTGGAGCAGGTCCAGAGGAGGGCCGTGAAGATGATCACAGGGCTGGAGCATTTCCCCTATGAGGACAGGCTGAGAGAGCTGGGGCACTTCAGCCTGGGGAACAGAGGGCTCAAGGGGGCTTCATATTGGCCTTTCAGTACCTAAAGAGAGCCTACAGGAAATCTGAGGAGGGACTTTTTATAAGGGCATTTAGCAGCAGGACAAGGGAAAATGATTTCAAGCTGTAAGGGGGTAGATTTAGACTAGATACTAAGAGGAAATTCATTCCTGTAAATGTGGTGAGACACTGGAGCAGGTTGCCAAAAGAGGCTGTGGATGCTTCCTCTCTGGAAGCATTCAAGGCCAGGCTGGATGGGGCTTTGAGCAACCTGGTCTAGTGGGAGGTGTTCCTGCCTATAGCAGGGGGGTTGGAACTAGATGATCTGAAAGATCCCTTCCAACCCAAACCGTTCTGTATTTGAACTCAACTCTTTAGCTGTAACAGGTGCCTTTATTTCCCCTGCATGCCAGAAGTGAAAATCATCCTTTAGCATTATCTGACTTCAATGGACAAATATTGAGTTGTACTTAAAACTGTATATATATATATTTATATATACATACAAGAGTGATGAGCAGATTTAGGGCTTTGTGCATGTTAATGCAAACCCAAGGATTACATTACCATAACTTCGTTAATCTATGAATTTAAATTACGGTGAAAAATCCACATCAACTTTCAGAGATGTGAATAAACTGTTTCTAAAATGTGTTTACTTTGTGTGGAACAGCCTAAACTGGAAAATATAAATATAATTTATGTTTATCATTCCATTGTATGCTAATTAAATTTGGAAAAGCTTGTGGATGGAAGGGGAAGTTTAAGGAAGAATAGGTACAACATAGGTGCAGTATGGCAGTGTTATTGTTTATCTTCATTGAGCATGTTGATGATAGATTATAAATACTGATCTACCCTTAATTGTTTATTTCTAGTGTATGAGGGATGAGATTGAGAGTAAAATATTCGAAGTTATTGTGAAGATGGCTAATTTGTGGCAGTTGCTCAGCGTTATCTGAAGAGCTGTTTGATGTGCTTGTTTTGAAGAGCCTTATTTTTAGAAACCTCTTTGAATGACCTTTCTAAGCTCTTCTCAGTATAAATAAGGAGAGCCTGCATCAGTGGGATGTAGAATGCATTGTTTTGAGTGATTATTTTTAAAGCTGTGGAGATAAGTAGCCTGTTAAACTTCTTGAACCTCAGTATTTGAAGACCCTTTGTCTTAGCTAGTATCAGCAGTTCAGAGCCTGAAATGTGAAATGATGTGAAGGGAAAGAAAAAAAAAAAAGTGAAGAAATACAGTCCTTTTTGCTCTCTTCCCCTTCTCTCTGTCTAGCCTTGCATTTCAAAGTTGTCTTATCCTGAAATTATCAGAAGGGCTACTTAATTTGAGCTACCTTCAACAAAAAATGAATTTTGTATACTGTATTCAGTATTTCTAGCGTTGGTCTCTCTGGATTGCTAGAATTCATTTGGAGATCATCAGTTACAGCAATGAATGTGACATCTGATTCCAAATAAGATTTGTTTTCTTTTTCAGCTATTCCACTATTCTTAGTGTTACAATTTTTCTCTTAATGTTACAGCTTTGCTTTTTTGTTTTAATCCCTCCTTTGTGCTCAGGTAGCAATCATACACACTGCAGCTAGACTGCTGGTATTCAGGTGAAATAATTCTTCCAGAGACAGTGGAAATCAATTTGTCTTGCTGAGAAAAATAAGATATTTGGAGCTTCCAGGATATATAGAAACACAGTTCTATTGTGTCATCTCCCAAGATTCATCCCTGAATGTGTTTAAAACAGTCTGGAAGTGGTGCTCAGGGATGTGATTTAGTGGTGGGTTATTAGAATTGTATGGTTAGGTTGAACTTGGACTCAGTGATCTTGAAGGTCTTTACCTACCTGAGCTATTCTTTGATTCTATGATTGTGCTGGGCTGGGCTAGTCGTCACTTGTTTTTGAGCATCTTCAGGACTTCCCATTCCCTTTTCCAGGGGCCATTGTGTCTGGGGGATGTTGTGCCATTCTCTGACTCAAGGAAAAAACTACTTGCCTGAACTGTAATGCCTTCAGTAGTGCATTTTCATCAATGATGCTTTGACTGGAGTTAAGAATATTAGTCCAGAAAGTTCATTTTTCTGAGTCTTACTTGCAAGCATAGGTATTTCTTTAAAGAGTCAGATTGCTGGAGTCAATCCCAATTATATATGCAGTCTACTTGACCCAAATAGAGAGAGGCCTTAATTGAGGTCCCTTAATTTTGCTTGTCTTGTGATGGTGATAATTTAGTGTCTCTGAGGACAAGATTGGAAGAGGCCTGTACTCCACAAGTTCGAGTATTGTTTGTATGAAGTAATTTGAACAGAGCAACAAGAGTTGAATGAGATCTTTTTCTGCTCATGTTATGTACTTGAAGATCTATCAAGCTCATAAGTTTTTCCTAAAGAAAGAGATTGCCTGGTCTGCAGATGTCTTATCTGTAAATGCTTTAAGATAACTTTATTTTCTAAGGGATAAAGTAAGGATAATAAAACTCATACTGAGCTGGAGCAGCTTGTCCAAAAGAGAGAGCTGTTGCCTAATGAATATATATAAACAGTTAACTTCTTGATCTTCCTCTATAGGTTCATTACTTATTTGGAGGAAATCCTGGCAAGTCCTGCTCTCCAAAAATGAGATTAGATGATTTCTGGTCTCTTAAGCTCTGTCGACCTTCGAAGGAATACCTGCTAAGACACTGCAAATACCTCATAAGAAAGCACAGGTATTGAAAACAAAAGATGATCTGCAATTTTCAAAAGTGTCTTTAACTTCTAGCATCTTTAAAAAAATCTGTGTGTGCGTCCTGTAAATAGTTGTTTCACTTCACTGATAATATGTTGATCTGCAAATTTCCTGATTATTTATAGTTAAGAAAAATATAATTAAATATTAAAAGCCATTGGGCAGATCTAAATGACAAAATGGCAGTCATTTACTTCACCCTGGTTTCATGATGATAGTCAAGATTTATTTTAGCTTCAGAATAACATGTGAGGATTTGTGGAGAATTTTTAGATGATTTCTTCACTGTGCTGCTCATCAACATGTGTACTGTCACCTCTCAAGGAAATAGAGTATGTTTTTAAAGCAGTGTGCTAGGAGATAGTGACTGCTCACAGGGATGTTAATGAAGTCTGGAGGCTGAGTTCCTTTGCACATCTGAGATTTATCTCTGGTGCGGACATCAGAGTTTCTCTTTCAGAATCACTTGAAAGATCTCAATTATGGGGAATTCAGCTGCCCTGTGATACTTGCACTCTGGATGTTTCGGAGCTCCCTTACATTTGCTGCTTAAGGAAACAGCTTTTCAAAATCAAGTTCAGAGTGCTGCCATAAGCAGTAAATTGCAACAGTTAAAGAGTCTTTCAAGGTTCAGCAAATGATTTGAAGCAAATAGATATGTCTTCTTTCTGCATTCCTGATGAGAATACTTTATCTGGTTCTGCCAAGAGTTGGAGGTCATTGGTCAGTTCTTACTTTATTTTTATTTTTTACTTCTAAGCTAGCAAGCAAATGGCTGAGATAGATTTGCTGGGTGAGGCCTTTTGCAGGTTAGCAGTGCAATATTTGTGAGTACCTACAAGAGCAAATCAAAATCCTGCCAGTAATGTGGGAGGTTTACTAACCCCTGTGGTTGTATGCAAATACAGCTGTACTGCCTCCAGAAACAACTCTGGGTTACATGTTTTCGCTTGATTAAATTGCACTCAAAGAAAACATTGCTACATATTGTCTGGCAGAAGTTTGGATTTTATGCACTGTGTTCCTGTTTCTTGGCATACATCAGGGAACCAAACGTACCAGCTAGGAACTGGTATGATGGCTGCTTTGCTGGAGCTCTCTAGACTGTGGCAATATCATCTAAGAGTATCTGTGTGAATGGCTGGAATTAATAGTGCTTAATTACCAAATTATGTAAATTGGGTAACAGTCATAGTCTTTGTTTTCTGGGACTTAATTGGCTTGCATCTTGAGATGAACTGGAAATTTGAGATACAGGTGTCTATTGCTACCAGTCAGGTAGCTTGAATCTCTTCAGTGTGACTTACAAATAAAAGACCTTGCATTCTTCTGTGACATTTGATATATGGCTGTTACATAACTGAGAACATAGTTTTTAAGGTTCTCATCACTGGAATCAAGAATTATCTGAGCTATTTTCATGGGAAGGCTTGATAACTGTGTGTTAGTGATTTAGAGGGTAACAGTATAATATTGCACTCAGCAGGATAGATGGTAGGAGGGAAGATAGATAATTTTAGGCCTCATCATTTTTAGCCTTATTTACCCAATTCTGTTCTCTGGGGAAGCACTCTCTATTAGGAGAGCTCATAATCTTGTTCTGGCTGTGTGTGTTCCTTCAGGAATTTGCAGCAGCTGATGTTTCCCCTTACTGAAAGAAAGTGAGAAAAAAATGGTGGTGATGCATAGCCAAATTTTACATTCATACACTTTCCAAAGGTGAGATGTCAAGGTGCAATAGATCTGAGGATTTTCATTCCCGTCACTCCTTCTCTTATTGTCTGGCAGAAGCAGGGAACATTCTTCATCTTTCAGTTTAGTCAGGCTTCTGTTAGGTCAGGAATGTAAATATCCCTTACACCCCTCCAGAAATACATTTCTTCTGTGTTTCAGTCTGCCTTAACAGCACATACTCTGGCAAACGTGATGCTAAGCTGCCATTAATACTGTACTGTTTGAAAGTATTTGTCTAAAAATTTTGTAGGTTTTGCTGTATGTAGAAATAATTGCATTTAGTCCTGAAGTGTGTAGTTGTGCTTAAGTTTTCTGTCTCTTCTTTTCAGGTTTGAAGAAAAAGCTCAGACTGATCCTCTTAGTGCACTGAAGTACCTACAGAATGATTTGTACTTAACTGTGGATCACTCAGACCCTGAGGAGACAAAAGAGGTAATGAACAATCCTTGTCTTAGTTTATAAAGAAATATGAACTGTGTTTTCACTTTCTAGCACTGATCTTAAGTTTCTTACATTTTGTTTGTGTTCAGTTTGAAAAGCTCAGCTGGAACATGATACTTCCCAGTATCATATTTTCTCCACGCAAAAGATCATACTACTTTAGAAACAGCCATTTTACAATTATGTGTCCAGATAAAATAGGATTTTTACTTGTAGTAGTGAAGACTATGCCTTTGTTCTAATTCCAGCATACTTGTATGTATTTTGGGAACTTTAATTGAAATGTAAACTCTCTGAAATGTCATGAGTCTCTGGTTGGTTGTGTGGTAGAGGGAGAATAAAAAACCTATTCACTCTGCATTTTGGCTTGTCAGTATCAAGTAACTTGGGGTAGGAAGAGCTTTCTTCTACATACATGCATTTTTGGAAGCAGATTGCGTGTGTATGTTGCTCGCTCACCTTAAAACTCTTGTTTCCTCTGCCTTTTGAGATCAAAGAACAAGTCTACTAGATAATACTGTTCCAGGAATTTACTCCCATTTCCTGTTTTGATTCCATTACTGCAGTACGTGCCACTTTTCAAAATGAATTAAAGAAATAGCATGAAAAATTTGGTTGACTTGACTCTTCTATTGATGTCCATATGGAACGTGATGCAGCCAGCTTAGATGTACAAGTATTCAGGCACTCTTGGTGGTTAGATGAGGAAGAGGTTCTTACCCTTGTCTTATACTACCCACCTTGGAATTAATTTAACAGCTCCTTTCCTGAAATTGAAATAGGAGATTGGATACTGTTATTCATTGCTGAGCCTCTGGATAAAGCCACTTAATTTGCTGATTTCAACTCATTATCTAAAGTAGTAATCTTTGTACAGGCACTGCAAGTTAGATTTGGTGTGAAAAAAATGCATATGCAAAATATGAAAGCGTTGATCAAATAAAGTTAAAATATTTACTACCATCAGAATCTTGTAACTGATCGAATTTAATTGTTGTAAATTCTGTTTAGGCTTCATGAACTTCTGGTCCAATAAAATCTAGCTGTTGTGCCTGTAAGTTCTCTGTTAGATGCTTTCTTACTGAAAAGCTGTCCCATATCAAGTACTTTCATACATCGTTAAATCTGTTTCTTGCATAGGAAAGCCAAATAACAAATTTTCAACAAGTCCTCATTTTCCTTTCCTAGAAAAGGAGATATTTCCCATATTTCATGGGGGCTCAGCCAATTATGCCTATTTTAAATGTGATGGCACTTCAGCTTTCTTATTTGAATCTGTAATAACCAGTAACACAAAATAACAATTCCAGTGCTTGCTTATCAAGTTCTCTGCCATCTCACCCCACAGGACATGAAATTGTCCTTTGTTCTCCACTTTCCCTTTCTGTCTGTGGCATATCTGTATTCTAGAAGCCTCGTTGTGTTTTTTGAAAGCCATATGAGTGTTTGGCCAACTTCTCCTAAGGAGATCTTGCATCTGTTGGCTGGGTGTGCCTTTTTATTTCCCAAAGAGACTATGCTTGTGGTATGAGCAGTGAGTCTTTTCATTTAGTTCATGCAGCTGTCTGTCACCAGCAGGCTGTATGTTGCATACATGGAAAAATAGGGATTCCTTTAATATTCTGTTTTATATTCTCAGTTCAGTGTGTAGTACTGAGTTTGTCCACTCTGTAAGAATGCAGAATTTATCTAAATGCATGGACTCCTTGGGTTCTGGGGAAAAGTATGAGCTTTATCTTGCAGAGTATAATTAGAATAAGAAGTTTAAATAATAGAAGTTTGACAGAGTATGGTAGTATTCTGTACATTAATGGTCATAAAATATCCATAATGTGTCCTAAAATGGCGTGGGTTGGAAGGGACCTTAGGGATCATCCAGTTCCAGCTCCCTTGCTTCAGGCAGAGCTGGCAACTGGTAGATCAAGTACTAGACCAGATTGCACGGAACCCCATCCAACCTGGCCTTAAACACATCCAGGGATGGGGAATCCATAACCTCTCTGGGCAAGCTGTTCCAGCACCTCACCACTCTCTCAGTGAAAAACTTCTCCCTGACGTCTGTATCTTCCCTCCTTTAGTTAAAACCATCCTCCCTTGTCCTGTCGCTATTTACTCATGTCAACAGTGGATTTCCTTTCTGTTTTTAATCTTCCTTTAAGTACTGGAAGGCCATAATGACATCTCCCAGCAGTCTTCTAGCATATAAGCTCAAGTAGAACAGGCCAAGCAAGCGAATATATTGTGAACTCTTTCCTTTCTCTGCAGGCCTGGTGCCTGATCCAAGCAAAATTCAATAGCTGTCGCGTAGGTCTGCCAAATCAACACGTCGCATTCAGCAGAATTAAAGCCTCGGTTCCTGCGGTATCTGAAAATTATTTAACAAATTCCAGGAGGCTTTTCTTTTGTTTGTTTGTTTTGCAAATTTTGCTGGTCGCAAAGCTTTAATTTGTAAAGCTTTTTACACTGGAACGGATCTGCTAGGTCAGTGGCATAGAGCCAACCACTGCACTGGTAGTAACTGGGTGTATTTCCAGTTGACGTCAATTTACCTTCCGGTTATCGCATTGAGTTGGCTTTCTGCTCTGGCATGACATCTTCAAATAGCTCTTGTGCTTTCCAGAGGACTGACGCAGGCTTTTTGGATTCCGTATCAAATTTCAGGCAGCAATTTGATTGTTTATCTCAGCACAGACACCTGCATACTCTGTCTTTATTTGTAGTTGGGATGGTCTTAATATCGAGAGCTGTGTATCTCATCAGTTTGTTCTGGGTGGACTACAACTGGTGAAAGGTGTAGGGCTTCGAAATATGACAGATTTTAAGGGAATTAGTTTTCCTTTTCTGTGTTGTTCCTCTTCTCTATAGGACTGCTGCTAATTTTGAAAAGGACCAAAACGAGTTTACCCTTGACTTTGTTACAGTTCTTTTAGAGACTGGTATGATATTACAAGCAGAATTTCACCTCAGGGTAAGGCTTACTTGTTTCATAATCGAAGTAACTTTTACAAACTTCGTTAGGCAAGTCTCTTCAGCTGTTTTGAATTGAATGCCAAAGAAAATAAATAGGCTGTTCTCAAAACTTACTTTGGCGTTACGAACCAATTTTGTTTAAAGTAGCATGAATGATTGGCAGAAGGAACATACCTCAGATTTTCCTTCCTTTGTTGTGAATTTTAGCAGTGTTCACGGGATGGTAATTTTACTTCCTCATTTTATTATTATAAGGTGAAGTTGTAGTTGCCTGCCTGGAGCTGGTATCTCATAGGTGCTCGTTTTAATAGCCACAGGCTGTATGTCAGCTGTATTTCTGCTGCCTACGATGGCAGATCTAGTTCTCTGTAACTGTGTTTCTGCTTGAAATCACTTAAACCTCTTCAGTTCAGCATTTTCAGATCAGTGAATCTTTTTCATTTCCTGGCTGTGACACTGTGTGCAGGGAGAGTAGATCCCCAGAGCACACAGAAGTCTACCTGTGCATCTTAGTTCATTAGGAGATGAAAGTTATATAAAAGACCGGTATAATTTTATTTTCCTAAATTGAAGCTTGCTTTTTTTTTTTTTTTTCCTAATTTAAGCTTTTAAAGACATTAAACTTCTGTTTTGATCGTCCTTAAATGAATTCCAAGCGTTTTACTTAGATACCAAGAAAAACTGGATGCTAATAAAGCATAAAAACATTGGGGAATGCAGTTAGCCTTGGATGTGATCAGCTCAACACTGGAGTGATCAAACCCAAACCATTGCTGCTGCTTTACTTAGCAGTCTGTAGAAGAAACGAAGAGGGTACAAAAAGATGCTGCCCAAGTAGAACAAGACAGTTTTCTGCGGTGAGACTGAGATTTGCTTAGTGTGGAGAAGAAACTTGAGCTTGATCCTGTGCTTGCCAAAACATAGGTACCAAGTGCAAGTAAAAGCTGAGATCTGTTTTTCTTGGACTGTGGTAAGAGAAAGGGAACAAGGACATGGAGGCCAATTTGAGGCCGGACTGGATTTGTAGCCTGGGGCTGAAGGCCCCTGTTCAAGGCTGCTTTATACTTTTCATTCTTGAGACTTTTTCTTTAAAAAAATTTGCCAGATAAAAGCCAGCAGAGCCCAGAAGTATTGTTTAGGTCTGTGTTTGACTGAAATTTCTGGGAAAATATAAGCCCAAATAGGAAAAATAGTTCTAGGAAGGAGCTAAGAAAAGCACACTTCTGTCCTGCTGTGATTCTTTGTAAAGCCTCAGGCTCTGAGTGCTGCAGGAGCAGAGGTTTTGGAGCCAAGGAGCCTTTGAAATCAGTGTTCAACCCTCCCAGACTTCAGCTTGTGACAGCTCCATCCTCAAACAGTGCAGACCTCTTGTTTCTTCTTTGTGCCTATAGTATGAGGCACCATCCCAACAGAATCAGTCAAAGCTGAGAAACTGCTTTGTGCTGTGATCTGAGCACTCAGCATGCAGACCTTAGGGAGGAGGAATTATATCTAACTTGTACAATCCCTCAGGTATCCCAAACAGAATCGCTGATCTCCCCTGTGCTGTCACACAGTGGAATTCCCCTTTTGCTTTAGGTAGAAACCTAGGTGAAGTATGTACAACTGATTAAAGGATAGTACTGGCAACACAAAAAACTTGGAAAATACTGGAATTAATATTAGTTATGTCATCTCAATTAGGCTTTTCTCTGAAAGTGGTTGTGGAACCACCTTTATTAGTTGTCTTATATCCCTGTCTCCTTATATCCCTATGTCTGAAGAACCCTTGCATTAGTTCAGGAGCATGGGATCTCTGAGGGAGAACTTAATTGTGTAATGAAGTAAACTGTTTTCTTATGCATGCAGGTTTAATTTGCAGTAGATGAAGCCAGCATGGCAAAGGGTTTGTCAGAAGAAAATGGGTGGTGGCATGATTAAAGCAGCTGGATGCTTCTGTTGGGTAATTGAATTCTGGTCCTGCCTCTGTAACGGAGTTGCTATGTGACGTTAAGCAAATCTCTTTTCCTAGGTGGTCATTAATTGGCTCTTTCACTTTGGTACCGGATGGGAGAGATCTGATGTGCAGTCTGCTGAGGGCTTTGCTCTTCCAGCTGTAAATGAATTCAGTAGAAGCTGTTTAGTGCTAAATGTTTTGGGGAAAAAAAAAAAAAATAAAGGATGGTAGTTTCAAATAGAGGACCCAGAACGAAGCAAAATACGAAATCCTACCTGATAGGATATCAATTAATAGAAAAACTCATGCAGAAATTAATTTTTTTAGAGTGCAGTCGGAAGTATATGAAGAAGTTGCATTGGATACATGCTCTGAATGGCATGAGGCATGGTCTTCACTTAGCAGTACCAATCTTATTCACTGGGGGAAAGGAACAGGGGTCCCCTTGGGAGAACGTCATGTGGTTAGCTGGCATTTTCATGCAGATGCAGTGTGCCAACATAAAGCACCAGTGCTGTCCTTAATTGATGCTGATAACATACCTGCTTGACTTTTCTCTCATAAAGTGCTTTTTAAATGTGAAATGATGCATAAAATGTCATTTCAAAGCAAAAGTAAACACAACTCTCAAGGTTAACGCTACTGCAATGGCATCAGTGAAGGAGAAAAGATGCTCCTTTCCCCAAAGGCTAGAAAGGAACTCATAGCAGCAGAAAATAGTCACTCAAAGTGCATGAAGAGCAGAATACTTGACACAGGGTCTTCTCAACTGATTTTTGGTCTCAGTTCAGCAAGTCACTACCTGGATTGTGCTATTAGGCCTCTGAGAGCTGAGCATCTGAGGCCTGACCTCAATTGGGGTTTAATGATATGTTGTATGCGAGAGGAAGATCGCTAGCTGTCAGAAGCAGCAAGGATTTGGCCACTGGTTTTATTGGAACTTTTGGAGGTAGTTAGACTGGTTATCTGTTTAAGGATGTTACTGGTGCATGGCCAAGCAAGTCTTACAAGTTTTGCTTGCAGTGAAATACACATGTAGCAATGGAGTCCCTTTTGAATTTGTGTAATCAGACCTCTGAGGGTATCATCCCCCTATTCTGCAATCTCTCAATTCTGTATCTTCCCAACTTGTTCTTAGATACCTCTCCTGATCGCTTCCTCTGATACCCCCAGCAAAAATCAGCAAGTTTATTCTGACACGCTGCAGTCCTTACTCCAGACTGCTTTTATTATTCTTGGTGGCAGACTGAAATTTGCTGAAGGCTTTTTTTTTTGTCCTTGCACTTAGTTATAGGTTTACCTTTTTGTAGAGAACTTTTCCATTTGCGACTTGTTGCTCTTTCATCCTTGGGCATTCTTCTGTGGAAGCTGTGCAACCCTGACTCTTTAAACTGTATTGATAGAGCTTGATTTTTAAAACCACTTGATTTCTCTAGTGCTTTCCCTGTACGCTGCTAGTTGATACAGGGCATCCAAAGTTTGTAGTCATATTGTAGATGAGAATTTACAAGCCTTGGTAACACGGGAGTACTTGATTTACTTTGACTTGACTCCTTTTTATTCATTTTCTGCTGTATTTGTTATTTTTGCAATAGGCTGACAGTGATCTATTACAGCTTACAAATGTATTTTTTGCAGCTCTGTTTTGTATGACTGATTATTCCTAGGTTTGTTGTTTTGCACTTGACCCTAGTGCATTGCATCTAGACTCATCGCTTTAGCCTAGATGAAATGGAAGAACAGCCTGAAGCCTTTCTGCTGCCATGCTGGCAGTCCGAGCGTGGCGTGAGGTCTGTGGGCTGAACGAGCATGTCCTCTTCTTCCAAGCCAGGCCCCGTTCCTTTTCTGTGATTCATGGTTCTGTTTTGATGTCAAACCACTCATGGCTACCTCCAGTAAAGTTACTTGACCTATTTGTTATTCCCTGCTAGCTTAATCTCAGTGATTCCTCACTAATTTACCTTAAGTATCACATAAAAGCGTATGAAGCTCTATGAAAGTTGAGATAAAAAATGAGTCCCATCCCTATGGCCTGCTGCCCTGTTGTAGAGGAAATCAGATCGATGTGATACAACTTATTGCTAAATCAGCATTGTCTGCTACTTGTCACCTTCTTTGTTGTTCCTTTTTTCTTCATGAAATTGAAATTAAACCCATCTAAATCTAATTTCTCCCCACTCCTTCCCTTAATGTATTTACTTTTGCTGTTTTTACTCTTCCTTCTTTGGTTTGTGTGATGTAAAGACATACACAGAGGAGACAGAACATTGCAAGCCTTTAAGGGATTGGCTTAATTTTTTGGAGAAACGTGGCAAAGCACTAAGGTTTGCTTTAGCATGAGGAACTGAAAACAGCAGCTGGGTGGAGGAAGCCAGTATTCACTGCCTGCCATTAAGGGAGAATAAAACTGTGAATGTGTTACTTAATCCACTTCTACTCTTGATTCTGATATTCCCAAACAAGGACCATTTTTCAAACGTAAAAAGACCTTGCCTCAAACGAGCTTGTGATACGAGCTGTTCTGGCAGTTCAGAAAGGTTATCAAAATCTAAAGCTTTCTGTGTGTTAAAGCAGTTCATGCTGCACTGTACCAGTTACCCTTTCAGTGCTGCTCTAACTCAGACCTCTAGGAGAAAGCATTTAACTTGTGCTGCCAGGCTGCGTTGTTCACATGAAAGCACTGTCTGCTGTTACTCATGTGCATGCCACAGTAGTTCTAAGGATTATGCAAAGAAAACCCAGCAACTCTTAATGCTACTGTTCATTGGTTGTGGTTGTTTTTTGCCAATGCAGTTAACAACCTTTTTTTTTTTTTTTCTCTCCACCTCCTCCTGCAGTTTCAGCTTCTTGCCTCAGCGTTATTTAAGTCTGGCTCGGATTTCACCACTCTTGGTGAGTACTGTGTATCAGAAGAATTGCATGAAGTTTGTTAGTTTGTTCCCTCTTCTAAAGATCATCATTGTTAGTTTCTTTGTGTGTTTTTTAAATACAATTTTATTATGAGTATTGCAAGCCTTTTTCAGCTTGAAAATACATAGGCATTTGAAAGAGTGTAATGACCAGTGCCCAATGCCTTGAGCCCATATTTAAAACATCTGTCACCAGTGGTTTTAAATCCATGCCTCTGGGGATCATTTTGTGTCTCTTATTACATCTGATGCGTTACTGTTGCCCAAATAAACAGAAGCTTTGGTCAGGATCTTGTCATGTCACTTTGGAATCTCACAGCGTGGCTACAGCTCTGTTTGCTGGGGTAACTACAATTCCTGGAGTAGTTTGGTTCACTCTGTTCTTTGCAAAATGAGTATTTTGGGCAGAATGTCAAGAGTGAAGACAGCAGTGGCATGTGGGTCTGAAAACAGGAGGTCTCAGCCAAAGCAGTAATTTGTCTCGCTATTCTATCCAGTTAACTGCTTTTAAACAGTTCAGATATTAATCCTGGTCAAGCTATAGGAAGATTATTGGCATAATTTGCATTCTTGTAACTGCATTGCCAGCCAGCTGCTGGGCTCTGGCTAGGAGCGGGGATTACTTTGCTTTTGACAAACCGTGTAATTCCCCATGGAAGGAATTGAGGGAAGGAAAAGGCCTGTGCTGCCTGCCCTACTGGATGAGGAAGCATTGCTGACTCTGGGGGATGGATTTTTAAAGGGAAGTAAATGCTAGTTTCAGGAAACTGTTTTGATTATTTTTTTTTGCTTTCCCCCTCTCTTAGTGCTCTGAAAGATTAGTTTGTCCTACAGTAACACCACTGCGTTGTACAATACAGTGCTGCATACAGAGATGAGCTTTACAGATAGGAGGACACATGCATCAAGTGGTACTGCTAAAATGAAACAATCAAGCCCCCCTTGGTTTGATTAACTCGGTTGACTTTGACTAACTGAAAAGTGAATTAGAAAACATTCCTTGGAGATACCAGTGATTTAAGTAGTACAAAGCAGAGGAAATTGTTGTATGCCTGCACTATTGTTCTTGCTGTTGGTGGTTTAAGTATGAGGATTTGGATAAACAATGCTGCTGTGGTAGACTGAACCCTCCCCTGTCAGGAGAAGGCACTTCATAAAATGATTTTGCAGAGACCCTGTGCCAAGATGCAGGCTGAGCTCGAAGTGCAGCCCAGCAATTACACAACAGCTCTTAACTCGGGACTGCTACCATCAGCAGAGCTCGTCTCAAGAAAAACTGTGAGCAGTGTGAGTACCAGTTCTGGCCAGGGCAGTCATGAGATAATGAGGAGAGCCTGAGGACAGAAGAAATGAGGCACCAAATAAAAATAGCTACATGAATCTTATTTTCTGGGACATCACAGCAGTCCCCTGAGGACTTTTGCTTCCCTGGTTGCTTCAGGACTATCCACAAACTTGACAGCTGTTTGCCTACTGCTTCTTATGGCGTTTTGATTTCAGTGTTGGCTTGGGTGACGTGAACTCTGTGTGCTTACATACACACAGTAGTAGGATGAGAGGCTGGCAGCCTTGTTAGTATGATGCTATAGATGTTAGCTGGGCTTTAGTCAAGGACAAAAACGTGGCAGATAGCTGGCTTCCATTTGGAATGGGAAGCTGGTGTATTTCACAGCTGAACTGAGCATTTGAAGTAGTAAGCTCTGACCTGCTTTCCCTTTTCTTCCTCCCCCAGGATTTTCAGATGTTGATCACACTTATGCGCAGAGAACTCAGCTGTTTGACACATTAGTCAACTTCTTTCCAGACAACATGACCCCTCCTAAAGGCAACCTGGTAGACCTCATCACGCTGTAACGGAGCAATCACTGGACATGTGGAAGAGGGGAAAAGCATCCATTTTCAGTATTTTAATTTTTTTACTGCATTGATTGACTGCTGGGATGGAGTAATATAGCAACCCCTAGGTGTTTGAGAGGGGTTTTATACTTGTATGGTGAATCCCTGAAGCTTTTCCCTTGGAGTAGGTTAATAAAAATGTAACTGACATACTTCTGACTAAATATATATATATTTTTTCTGACTTTGAATTTTGAGTTAGCAAATGTGAGGAGAAAAGAGAGGGGAGGAGAAGAAAATAAAACCCCATCGTACAGTAATCACTTTTCCCTCTAGAGGAAAACTGAGATTCGTGGGCTGTCTGGAACTAAAGACGATGGGTTTTATTTTGGGTTTTGTGGGAGAAAGGGGGTGGTGGTTCTTTGCTCATTTGTAGCTAGTCATGATATATTGCTTTGTACTACAAGTCCATCCTCAGCAGCTGAATAACTTGGCAGCAAGACACCGGCGTGTGTTGAGGTAATAGTAATATATGTGTCTTGAGTCTTGTAATCGCAGGGTGTCATGTGAAGGGAGCATGTGTTACAAATTGTCTGTCTTCTCTTCCAAGAACCTGGCTGGCAGCGGTGTCTGATTGCATTTGCTATCTAGTCTAAACCTAAATACCTAAATGCCTAACTTCCAGGCTCTGGAGCCTTCCACTTAGACCTGACAGTCACGTGGGAGCCTCGGAGAAACCATCAGAAAATGGGAGTGCAGAGGTTGTCTGCACGGGCTCCTTTTCAGGGATCGCTCTGTTTCCAGTGCCATGCTCTCCTGATGAAAAACTCTGCAGGTCCTCACAGCGCTCTGCAGAACTGGGTCTTCCACTCACGCACCCAACCTCTGCAACCTGACTCCAGGTTGGGTGTAGGATTTCCGAAGCAGATTGTCTTCGTTTACATACACCTATGCTTTTGTGTGCATTTGTCAATGTGTAAATGTAAAGAGGTTTGCTCGAAACAGCTTGTCTCCTTTCTGTGCAGTGCAGTTTCTTTTAAATGCGTTTTAGACCTTGCTCTGAATGTGAAGGAGGCCTTTTTAGCATAAACTCCTTTAAAAAGCAAGCTGCTACGTATGTATAGAAAATATATCTGCTGAAAGCCTTCTTTATAAATAAGGTAAGGGCTTGGTGCTGCACTATAAAGTGGAATGAAGGATGCTTATACCGAGCATTGGCAGCTTTCTGCGTTCAGTGTCATTCAGTACAAAACTGGCTGATGTAAATACGTATATGCAACTGCAAAGCTTTATGTCCAGAAATGTTCATGCCAGCAGGGTACCATTGCTGCACTCACTATGGCTACACAGCTCCTGTTGAACTTGATGGAAGTCCTGTGTGTGTGCAAAGACAATTTGAACTCTTGA
The DNA here is from genome assembly GCA_023055505.1 of Callipepla californica brunnescens. Taxonomy (NCBI): domain Eukaryota; kingdom Metazoa; phylum Chordata; class Aves; order Galliformes; family Odontophoridae; genus Callipepla; species Callipepla californica. Next base: position 797,422 of record JALIRH010000054.1, read on the forward strand.
AATAAAGAGTTAGTGAAGTGTCTTTTCCAGAGCTTGAGTGTCTGCTTGCTTTGATTGCATTGTATTGCCTCTTTATCACGTTCTTTGTGCAACCTCCGTAGTTCTGGTACGTTAGAAATAAATTTTAAACCTCCACACTGGTGATTAATCACCCGGAAAGGATGGGCTTTGCTTTGTCTTCAGGGAGGACTGCATAGATGCAGTGTTTTAAGTAACCTGTAACTTGAGAGTGTTGAGAAATCGTATACTTCAGTGGCCAGCAAATCAGATGTCTGTGGAAGAATCCACTCCATACGTAGTGCAGTAAATGAAATGCGATGGAATTGTTTCTTTGAAACGTGGTGGTTTTTTCTTTTTCCAGTGACATGGAAAGTTTTTAGGTGACTGCTAGGGTTTTATGGTGTGCTAAGTTTGCAGTCACTAGCTAGTTAAAGTAGAGCATGTGCCATAGGAATACTGGAGGTGCTAACCTGAGGGAGTTTTCCTAACTGTGGCACTGCTTCCATTGAGATCGAACTGTGCACATCTCACACAGCCAGCTACAATACTGCAGCCCTGCAGTACATTTCAGCCTCAGCGTAATTGTGAACCCAAAACTAGATTGAGGAGCCATGGTGTGTAGGTGGTGGAAGTTTAGACATGCTAAAGGCTGCGTGAGTAGTGTTGCTGCTGAGCTGGTTTGCATAGCTCTCTTTCTGTAGCACAGAATAAATGATTTCTGTTGTGTCTGAATTAGGCAGGCATTGCTTCTGTAGGGTGGACGATCCCAGCTAATGAGAGAACTTCAGGATGATCAAATATTGGCCTTCCTTTATCCTGAGCTGATCGATTTCAGCTCGTACTAGCACAGTATGTGGATTCCAGCTGGTGATTAACCAGCAGAAACTTATTTGCTCAGCTTCTGGGTATTTGTTGAGCAGCAGAGGCACCCTGTGGCCAGAGATGTTAATCCACACTGAAAGCTTCTCGTGGCTTTGCCTAGGGTATTTCCTGGTTCTGTGTCCTCCGTGCTATATTTGGCTTTGTCATAATGTGACTTTATGCTGTGTTAAACCTATACAATCTTTACAGTAATTTATTTCTGTGCAGTGTTAACCTACAACATTTATTTTGTGGATAGCTGAATTGTTCTCTAGGTGAAGTTACTCCTATGAAGTGATAATGATTTCCTTGAGAAATGCAAAGCCCTTCAGGTTTTGATTTTGGCCACTCGGATTAGGCAAAATTAATCGAGTTTGTTAATGTTTGAGTTATACAGCCCCTCATGGTGGTCACAAGGCAGAATACCTTTTCAGAGGTACTGGGCTAGTGCCAGGAGGTCACAACAGCTTCATCTGTGGTTTTGTTTTCTCATAAGCAGCCACGAGTGTCAGTGTCTCCATTAGCTGTTCCTTCTTTCAGAACAGACCCCTTCAGGGCAGATTAATTACCCTGGAAGAGTGTTTTTCCGTGGGGTTTTGTGGAGCAGCTGTTTTCTGAATCATTTTCCTGACGCGTGCAAATTTTTAGAGGGGAGTTTCCTGTGTCACGGTGCTGTAGACCAATCCTGCCCTGCAATAAAAGACTGATAGTGCTGGTTTCAAACGTAGAGAGCTGGCAGGGAGCAGTAAAGCTAACACTGTTCATTCTGTTGTCGCCTCCTGTTTTTCACCATTGAGAAGGACTCGCTGTCGAGCTGTCGGATGAAGCTTGTCGTGTTGTGCAGCCTTGGACTTCTGCTTTCCTTCATCTCCATACATGCAGTAATTCTGTTGGTGTAGTGCTGTGCTGCTCCTGAGGGAAAATGACAATAAGTATTGCATACATTTCTATCCAGAAGCTTTGTGTTTGGAAGTGGGAAAATGCCTTGTGAAACATTGATCTCTGGCGTGTGCGTGTTGGATTTTAGCTTATTAGTTATGGTTGGCTCAGAGTTAAAGAGTATTTGGCTGTTGTCAAGAGAAGTCCTGACAGCAAAACTAATTCATGTGCTTCTCCGGAAGTTCTTGTGCTTTTTTATAGCTGTCGTTGTCACAGAAACAGAGGTGGGCTCAACTTTAAAGCAAATAATTACCTCTGTTCTGATAAGGAGAAATTCTAAGAAGCAGAACCGATGCAAAACCAAACAAGCTTGGCTGATTCTTCGAAGTATGTGGTTATCTGGGACATCTTCTTTTGTGAAAGGAGGATTTCAGAACAGCTGTATGTCTCGGTTCAGATGGGTAGCAATACATGAGCTGTAAATATTGTACTGTTAGTGTATGTAATTGCCTTTGGGTATGATAGACGTGATCATGATATCCCATCATGTGAGAGGATATGCTAGAGGTGTTCAAGTTGTGGCAGCAGTTTCTAGGTAAAATCCCTGTTCTACTTAAAGGTTTCATTATAAGGAGAGCGTGGAGTGGAAGGATTAGGTTTACTGTACTAAAGCCGTTAGAATGGTGCGTGGCTTGGTGCTTAGTTTAATTGCTTCCACACGTTTTAGGTGTGGGTAATGCACCTAAACCCAGCTTTAGCATGACTGTGGAGCCAGCTGTTTGCTGCCATTTGAAAGTGCTCCATGAGAAATCATCATCCCAGCAGGTATGCCATTGGCATTCTGGCAGAGGTTGAGGAAGTGGTTGGATTTCTGGGTTATCCATAAACGCCTTGGTTTTATACGTAAAGAACTCAATAGTGGTTGTGGGTTTCAGCTGTATGTCTTGAGGTCTGCAAGGCAGCATCTACTGCAGGCATGGATCCTAAAAGTAACACACTGCTGCTGTTCCCTTTGCTTTCATGTATTTGAACTCCATTTGTCAGTGTGATGAACTCCAAATTCTTGCTGTGACCCAAATTGTGCCCTGCTTCTGAACATTTATAGCCACAGACCTGCAGCATCTGTCAGTATACCACGTTAGTTCCTTGAAATCTTAATTTGTACTTGGTAGAGACAAGGGTATATGTTGTCTCGGCCTCCAGCTGTTCACTGTTAGGCAGCACAGTCTTTACTGATGACCTGGAAAGTGTAAGTATTTGAGTGCTGTCAGAAATCAATGAGTACAGCTCTAGCATAGCATTGCAGTTTGTTCCTAAAAAGAAAAAAAAGCTGTGGTGAGTGAAGAGCTGAAGATAAACTCTACTTTGGTTTTTTGCAGCTATTTTGAAAGGAAAAGAGCTGAATCACAGTGTCTTCTCCTAGAACTGCTAAGTCCTTCCCTCCTGTCTGAGCCTTGTTTCTTTTGCAGAGCAGCTGGAGTGTGATAGCTGTTAGCCATAAGGGAAAGATGATAGTAGCAAGTTCATCTCAATAATAATTCTAGGTTTTCTAGCACTCAGTCTGGATTCTCTGATTCTTTGTCAAAAGGAGGTGATGCAAGACCAGGTCCTTACAGTTCTGAAGCTTCACCTCAGGCTTTCTCCCTCTCTGTCACAGTCATCAGTAAGATAAATACATGGGAAGAATCTTAAGGAAGGCTTCCACCCCCCCATCCCCAGTCTCTCCAGCAATTGCAGAGAGGCAGTATGCAATAGCCAACTTGGATGGCTTGGTTCCCTTTGCCAAGCAATGCAGAGGTCTCCGTGTTGATAAGAGCTCCTGTACTGATATGACTTATCACATTTTTCTAACCACAGAGGACGATGGTTGTGCTGTTGCCTTATTTGCCCCCTCTTGTCTGCCATGGCAATTGGAAAGGCACTCTTACGGTGGAAGCTGAATATTTCCTTCCTCCTCATTCCTAACCTCCCTCTCCCTCCAGTTGATGTTTTGATGTGCAAAACACTTCTCACTTCAGAAGCTGCGGTGCTGGGTTGCGGAAAACAAAACAAGCCCTAGTTGTTAGGAGCTGCTGCTGTCCAACAAAGCTGTGTTTTCTGTGCCATCCTCCACTATCCCCTCCTCCACAGCAGGGAACGAAGGGATGCTTCAGCCAGAGGAAAGAGCTTAATTGCACAAACATAGATATTTCTTGGGGGACTTGAGTCTTGAAGGTCCCGAACCTTGCAGAAAATTTAAGGCCCTTTGGCTGATTCTCAGTGAATGGAAGAGCACGTTCCCATCTTGGTGGTTATATCCCATCTTGTATGTTTAGATGCTGAGGTCAACGTGCTGCATTTTAGAAGTACGAAGGGGTCTTGGTGAACGCGTTCCTGTTGAATTCTGTACTTGGAAAACACTGAAACAAAAACTACCTCTCTTGAATGCAATGATAGCATAGGAGCGTGGGGTTGGGCACAGCTAAGCTGGCTGAGCTCACACCGTCACCTGGTTGGGGTGTGTTTTCAAGCTGTTCTGTTTGTTGAAGAGCTGCTGCCTCTCCTTAGCACTGTACAGTGTGGTGGTCTGCCTGTCTGAACCTTTGATGTTTGTTTTCTTGTCCTCTGCACCGTGTGGTCCCCCCAGAGTGAATATCCTTATGTAGTGCTTGGGTTTGTGAGCACCCATTCCCTATCCAGAATCTGACCTTAGTTTCTGTTTTGACACCTGACCCGAAGCGTTTGTGTTCCTGCAGCAGCCCCCCAGACCCTGGTGTCCCTCTGAACTCCTTTTTTTTTTGCTGTAGCTGTGGTCTTGGACACCTGACCCCTGGAGAGCTGAACTGGGACATGCAGCCCTGGGTTTGCAAGAAGCATCCATGGGGGAGAGCACTGAACTGCACGTGTCTTTCAGTAAGCAACTGTGATGTGACTGGTCCTGCACTGAGCCCACAAGATACATTTACCATGGTGGTCACACACATCATTCCTGGGCTGTGGTCATTCCCCATCTCTGCTTTTTCTTCACAGCTGAATGGATTATCTGTGTTCAGCCCAGAGTGTGAATTTAATTCCTTGGCCATAAGTCATCTTGAATTATTTCTGGGTTGATCTGTGAGCCCTGTGCTGTACATAAGTGGATGAGTGATACGAGGAATACCCAACAAATGTAGTTATCATGTATGTAATGTACATAAGGAGAGAATGTATTTTGGTTTTTTTTGTTTTTTTTTTTCTTAATAAAAATGTATATGCCAGCAAGAGTGTATATTTCAGATCTGTTTAACGTCGCTCCTTTCTGAGGATGGAGGAGCACACTGTATGCGTGGTGCAGATGCTGTCAGATTGATGGCTGGATGAGCCTGCCCTGTCCTCTGCACTGCAGAAGAGCTGAAAAAACATCCTGTTCTGTGAAAGTGATGATGAGCTGGATCTGTGCTCCATAAATCCGCTGCGTGCTAGCACTTGCAAGAACTTTTACTGGGGAGGAACACGGCGTCAGAACACGGACTGATGCAAATTGCTGACTTACAGTGCTTACGCCAAATTCCTTTTGGTTTTTCTTTTTCCTTTATCATCCTTGCGTAAGTGCAAGCTTACTCCATCCAGCCTGGAACAGAACGTTTTTATTTGGGTCACACGGAGGCAAATGGGAATGCTGCACTGCCCACATTGCTGCTGCTCCGCTGCCTTGGCTGCCCATGCACCTCTTTACCTTGGAGTGGGGTGCACACCGTGTGTACACCTGCACTGTGGTGGTTAGTCCTGACTCTGCAAATACTGAACAGCCAGAAGAAGAAGTAACGGAGAAGAAGAGAGGAACCTTGTCTTCTTTTTGGTTTTTCTTTTTTTTGTAGCTGGAAGTACCCAGTGGTTTGCTTCACTTGGAACAGCCAATTTCTTCCCGCTCCTCGGACACTGGATGCTCAGTTTTGCTTAGCCCACAGCTGCAGTGGGGCAGAGGCATAGATGTGTCTGACTACGGCCTTATGGAGTCTTAGAGATGCTTAGAAGCTTGCCATTCCCCAGATGAGCTTAGCATCCAACCCCTGTGGGTGTCTACTTCACATTAAGTGAAGGTTTTCATCGCTATTATGCTTCCTTTAGCATGGCAGAAATAGAAACTCTCAAAGAGCTGGGTATCTGAAGGTCTGGCTTGGCTTTTCTGCCTCCCCCCAAAGGTTTTTATGTGCTCTTGCAAACAGGACCATGCAGAGCCTAATGCTGGGTTTCCACCAAAGTTCAAACCATGCATGTAACTGGTTATGGCTCTTGAGCACGAGCTCTGCTTCCCCCCACAACACATTTTCCACTCAGCCAAGAAACGGATCTTTTACATACGAATGTTTATTGACAGAAATACATGATGCTTTCAAAATATATTTGTAGGAAAATGCAAGAATAATCTCTACAATCCAGTTCCTCATTAAGTTCCAGTGTAAATCAGACTCCTGTCCCCAAGAGAGATGCTGCCGTACAGTACGTGAGAGCTCTACGATATCTGCAAGGTTCAACGGGTAGCTGCCTCGGGAAATAGGTTCTCCGTCTGCAGCCCACTGTGGTTTCTACCTTCAGCTGTAGGCAAGTCACAGCATCAGCCTGCTCGGTTGGGTCATGGCACTGTGAGTGGGAGATAAATGGTCCTAAAGTATTTACAAGCTCCTTCTGAATCTGCAAATAGAAAAAGTCTCTTGCAAGAACATCGGAACTGCTTACAAAAGTCTCACCAGGAGGTGAGAGTAGTAGTCCTTGTACAACGTGCTGGACGTTAAAGCTATTTTGGGGAAGAGAAGAGGAGCGAGGGGAAGGAGAGGGAGGAAACACATGGGTAGATCTTCCTTTTTGGTCTAACAGTTATGGCTACAGTCTACGAAGGGACGTATTAAGGCCAAAGATGCTGCATTTCCTACCTGATTTATTATCTCTTTTTTTTTTTTTTTTTTTTGCAAAATAGAAAGCGTTACCAACATAAAAAACTTTCCCAAGGAAATAGTTCTTTAAATAGGGGAAGGAAAATCTACTATAAAATATTAGTGGTTTAAAAATACGGTGTCTGGAAAAATAAATAAATGTACAATTCCTATTCAAATATAAATCACTGTAAGCACTTGCTGAGCAGTTAATATCTCCACCGGTGTCTGCTCTGAAAGATTTAAGGTTGCTTGATCTCGAGACTTTGTAGGGTTCTCTGGGAAAGTCTTTGGACCTGATTCATTAAAGCACTTTGGCATCTCTTCACTGGAAGGGGATCTTAGGCACGTACTGCTTTTATCTTATGCTTAGGACAGAAACATGAGTCCAAAGACCCATACTGGGCAGCTGGGAAGCAGCACGCTTCCAAAAGCATTACAAACAACCAGAGTGGTTCCTTCAGGCTGGTTCGGACTGGTTAAGAGCTGAAGGTGCTTCTGCCCCACCCCCAGACCAAACTGCCAACATTAACGTGATGCTGATGAGCAGCAGCGTGGGGTTATCCGAGCATCTTCAGCAGGGAGATGTTCTCCTGCTGTGTGATGAGTTGTGATCCCCTACCAGACCGGCCTTTAGCTTTTTTAATCCTTTTTTTTTCTTTTTTTTTAATTTTTTTTTTTTTTTTTTTAATTTTCCCCCTCCATAATTGCTTCCCCGTAGTGCAGTGCACAGATAAGTGAAGTGTGCGGAGTACATTGCTAATGAATAGCAGTAATATTTACATACAAAAATAGATAGGCTTGAATGTTTCCAACAATATCCTTCAGCGTGGGAGAGAAGGAAAACAGCTGGCCCATGCGAGAAGATGCATCTTCTGCCAGCTTCTGTCCTGGGGCCATTCTAATTGTGAGCAACTGATGGACTAGAGCAGAGTTTTGCCAATGTTTCCATTTCTCCTCACCTCTTTATCTTCGCCCATCTTCTGGGACAGCCTTGGGAATGGCTCCTCTGTTGCATTGACCTGGAGCTCCTTTGCCTCACCAGGATCACTGCACAACACCTCAGTGTAAGCATTTCTACCTCCTTGGAGATCTTCAAACCCACCTGGACACGGTCCTGGGCAGAGCTCTGGAGGTCCCTGCTGGAGCAGGGATTAGACCAGATGCACCCACAGGTCTGTTCCAACCTCAGCACGGTGAGATGCAGGAGATGCCCTCATCCAAGGGACTTCAGGTCCTTTCCACGCCAGACTACCTGCTGTGAGACCCTCCCCATCCTTCTAGAGCCACTGAGGAGCTGTGGTAGGAAGGGGAAAACCAGGAATGGCCTTATTCCAGCCACTTTCTGCTCCCTTTTTTTTTTCCCTTTAAAGATTTACTGCAAAGGGAGATCTTGAGAGTAGACCAAGGCTCAGTGTGAGCCTTGCTGAAGGCTTCTTTGCAGATCTCTGCTATTATAAGTACTTCTGAAGAAGAAAACCTCGAGGACGAGGATGGAGATCACCAACCTCATGGGGAGGAAACACCAAGGGCTGAATGGATGGAAAAGCCAAGCTGCCTGGCTCACATCTCTGCTGCTCGTTTATCATTTCTGTAGCTAGAACAAGAGAACACGATCACAGAAATCCCTGCGAGAACAAACCATCGCTGTACGCATCACCATCGGCCTCAGGAGAAAATGGGTGTGCTGTATTACTACAGGGAGGTGATGAGATGCCTCTGTAGGTAAAAGCAGCCACAGAGCTGTCTGTGCTAGAGCTGGGCTCCTTTACAGTCGAAACCACCAACAGTGTTGGATTGGTCTTAATCTTGTTAAACTCTTCCTTGGAGATAGAACATTGAGGAGTGACACCTTGTCCTCTCCCTCCTGTTGGAAGGTGCTGCGCTCTCCCCTTCACCTCTCCCCATCTGTAACCAGAAGCTGCCCCAGCCCTTTGTGGGGCTGCCAAAGGCAGCGTGGGCCTCAACACCCCCTGACCACCCACACCTGGATGCACACATTTGCTTATATCACGAAGTGCAGCCAACGTGCATTTTTAGCTGGCAGTTGGGTGAGGATGGAAAGTGGATAAGAAAGGAGCAAACAGACTGCCCCAGCTCTTTCTGCTCAGTGCTTGGGTGTTTCACAAGGGAGCTGTAGGGGAGGAGGATGGTGATTAAACAGCACGGGCCAGAGCATTTCTCTAGCTCTATCTGCCAGGTGCCACCTCACTATCAGGAGCTGTGCTCCCTCTCCCATCCTAATTACATTTCTTTCTACTTTTTGAGTCACTTGGAAGCTGGAGGATGCACTCGGATGGAGAACAGGAAGGGATACAGCATCCCTGCTGCTAGAAAGCCTCGAGCATCCCTGTTTAGAGACAGCAGAGCAGCACAGCCATCCCTGCTAAGATTGGCCAATCTGCTGGACAGCTCCCCAGGAGCACCCCTAGGCGACAGAGCTGCAGGACTGGATGTGGCCACTGTGTTGTGTTGGTGATGTGCCATGGAGGTGTCTTCTCGTGTCCTTCTCTTCCATCCTTCACCCCGTGTGGTGGCTGAGCTCAGCACACAAGGGGTTTTCTGGGGTTTGTTGGGAATTCTGCCTTATTTTGGAATTGTGTACGTGGTGTGGGAGGGTTATGTTTGTTGTTCTGTTTTTTAGGGAAAGGGATTAGGTGTTTCAGGGGGGTTGTTTTTTCCTTGCTCAAATCCTGCACCCTTATAAATGCGTGTCCTCTTCCTCTAGGTCTTCCTTCATGATGGTGTCGAGAGGAACGATCCAGCTGTCCCCCAACTCCCCGTTAAGGTTCACCTTCTTCTCCTGCATTTCAGAACCGGTTTCCATCACCTCCAGTGTGGGGTTATCATGGTAGCCATTCTCCATTGTCTGTAGCTCCTCTGTCAGGCGCTGCTGTGAGGAAAGAAAACCCAAAAACCCCAATGAGGAAGAGCTTGGCCGTGCTATATGCCCAGCATTCGTCACCTCCCAGCCTGATGAGGCTGCAACGTGTATAGATGTATAGATTTAGAGTTACATAGAGAGAGAGACTCCATGCTGAGTTTGAGGCTGCAGTCAGCAAGGTGAGAGCACGGAGCTGGATGGAAACAGAGACTGCTGATGGTAGGAGGAGGAAGGAGCAGCCAGAGATGAGCAGAGAACCTCTCATACAGTTGTCTGATCATGGGGTTGTGTCCCCACATCACCCCCTGGGAAGAGTCCAGCACCAGAGGCAAAGCATCCTTGACTTGCCTCAACCCTGCATCCCTACTCCTGCCTCCCCAGTCCCCCCTCTGCACCCTTGTTTCTCTTTAACTGCTCGATTTTTGTTCTCCTTTTCACCCCTTGGCATTTCCCAGCTTGCAGATTCTGTTGACCCATGCGTTCCAAATCCACACCCCATCCTGGAGCTCCTGTTGGAAACCAGTTTCCATCCTTCCATCCATCCATCCCCCATCTCCCTGACCATGAACACTTGCACCCTCGTTCTTCAGGAGTAGTGAACTGAATCACCCAGTGCTCAGAGCCATGCTATTCCAAGCTGCACCTCCACCCCACAGAGGCTCTATTTTCACCTCCAGTGTCAGCAGCAGCATCCCTATCTCATCCCAACACTGCACTCGCTTGCAGCAACTCATTCAGCCCCATCCCACCCCACGGTGATTTACAGAGGAGCTGCGCTCCTACGTTATCCCTTTCTCTAGGGCTCTCTGTTTGCATTCCTGTGAAAATCCTCCCGGCTTCACAGTTGATTTATTTAACTGCTCCTAACAAATGCTGGGAGCTGGGCGTGGGAGGAAATCCTTGAAAGGGGGAGAAGGAAAAGGATGGAGCAGCGGAACCGCGGGGCTGGGAGCTAGCAGGCACTGCAGGAGGGGACGGCGGAGCCAGAGGGATGCTCAGAAGCAGGAGGGGTCACTGGAGCCCTCGAGGTGTGGGAGGATGCTGGTACAGCCCCCCTGGTAGAGGGATGCTGGGGCAGCGCTTTCTCCGCCCCGCGGCACAGCACGGCATGTGCAGCAAAGGGGTTGGGGGGCTCCCAAGCTTTAGTAGGCTTTAGTCCTGTTAAAAGCTGCTGACCACTGCAGAGGGGGGAGAGCTGAGTTGGGGGAAGGGGAGGAACAGATGCGGCGCCTGCCCGTCCGCTCACTGCGTTTCATTGAACTCACATTAAAGATCAGGATGGCACGTCCATCATCAAACCCGGGGAGATCAGGGTGGATGTGCTGGTTATTTCCCAGGTGAAACAACAGCGGGGGGGGGGGGGGGGGGGGTCGGGGGAGGAGGGGGGGGGGGTAGGGTTTAAAAAGGGGAAGGGAGAAAAATAAATGGGGAGAAAAAAAAAAAAAGACAAAACAGAACAAAACTTTCAAGTCATTTTTGAAAAGAAGCAGGAGGAAAACAAACAGAAAAGAGGAAGAAAACATCCAAAATCAAACGCAAAATGGAGAAATGCTTTCGACTCGCTAAAATACTTCAGCAACTGGTCAGAAAAAGATCTCTTCCCGTGCTCTGAGCAAGAGGCCATCGACGTGCCAAGGAAACTGTCCTATCTCTATGGCCACTGGGTGCTCTTACCTCTCCGCTCTGTGTTACTTAAAGACACGCAACCCAGTCTCTAAAAATACCCAATTTCTTTCAGCTCTGTGAACACTACCGGCCGAGAGCATCACGTTGCTGCCTGCTCCTCCAGGACAGCAGCACGTGGTGTCGATGCCCTTCTGCTGTCCTCCCTGGCTCCCAAAGGCATTTTTCAAAGAATCTTCTAGGCTGGAAAAGACCTTCACGATCATCAGCCTGACCTACCAGGTCCCATTGCTAAACCTTAGTGCCGCATTTATTTTTCTGATAAACATTTTGGGTATTTTGGGGGTACGAAAGGGAAGAACGGATGGCTTTGAAGGCAGGATTTGTGTTGAGAAAGCCTTTTTCATCAGTATTACACTGTGACCCAAGGAAGTCGCTCAGCTGGCCCCAGGTGGCAGCAGGGATGAGTGCTGCTCATTGCTGCAACCATGAACCACCAGCCCCTCGTTCTCCTAATTTTCACCGTGCTTTGTCTTTTGGGTGCTCTGCCAACACCCCGAAAGGGCAACCACTGCCCCTTTAAAGCACCTGCAGAACTCAGACATCACTGCACTGTGATGCTGCCCTGCTGCCCCTTGAGTGATACTCAAAGGTGACGCCAGCACAGCAAGCCAGGACATCTTTCAACCAGCAGAGGTGAAGACTTCATCTTCTCTGGGGTAAGGGGATTCTGGGATGCTCCTCCCACCCAACTTTCACCATACCTGGCTCTTCTTTTGGGAGAAACGTTGGTGACAGCAGCCATAGATGGCTGTGACGAGCAGCAGGGAGCCAGCCAGGGTGATTATGGTGATAATGAGGGGTGTGCTGAACTGATCCTTGACCTCCTCCTCCATCTCCTGGTTGAGGTAGGTGACGTTGGTGATGCCAAGCTGTTGAGGGAGGAGTGGGTCAGGCTCCAAGAAGGGTTCGTTGGATGGGAAGGACAGCCACCCCATGCCACCCTTCTGTAAGGACATCCCTCATGTTGACCATGGGGACCTTCTTACCTTCTCTAACTCATTCCTTTTTTCTTTCAGCTCTTCAAAGACTGCTTCTGGGTCCAGAAGGCCTGGGAGGAGACAGAAGTGCAGAGGGAAAAGGTTAAGGCACCAGCTCCTGCTCAGTGTAAGAGGCAGACAGAGATGTGTGATCATAGAGCCAAGCTTTCATGGCTCTCTAAAGTCATCCAAGGAGCAGGGGACAGCCCTGCAAACCAAAGTTGTTCTTATCTCTCCAAAGGAGCCATGGGAGAAATGTCCAAGCTTGATCCTACACCCAAGAGAGGAGTGCCACTGCCATAGTAGAGGAAGTGGGACACTATTTCTCATCTGCAGCCTGACAGCTCACGTGTCGTTTTCCTTAAAGCTGACCCTTTCCATCTCTTGCAGGTTGTTTTTGGGATAGAAGCTGCAGCTGATGAAATCCCACGTAAGAAGGCAGCTGGCTTTTCCCTCTATCCCCAAGCTCTGGGCTGTGCAAACACCCCTAGGGAACTTCACGTTGGTTGGCAGATCACAAGTGGGACCACTAAGAGGCTGTAACCAGCTGTTCAAGGCTGTGGTGCCTCAAGTCCCTAACGACCCCAAGCTCAAGCAACATTTGGAGCTGGTTTTACCTAAAGGGCTTGGGTATGGACAAGAAACCCCATTCCATGTTCCTCTGGCGAGGAATTTTACCCACAAATTGCCTTTTAATGACTCATGAGGTGTTTCTACTCCTGAAGACTGGTCCCTGCTTTGATTTATCACAGACAGGAGAAGGATCTGGTGGGGTCAGGCTTGCACTGAGGAGCAAAACTCCTTTTGGTGCTCCTTGTGTCTCTTCCAAACCAGCGAGACGGGGCAGCCCAAAGAAAGGAGACCCTCACGGAAGCTCTGGTAGACTTCAGTGGACCTCCAGCTGGTATCACAACCGTGACCCCCAACCCTCATCCCACCCTATCCCACTGGGCAGGACATGGGCCCATACTCACGATGGACAACGGCGTGCACAGCCCAGCGATGGGAGTTGAAGGAGGTCAGTGTCACGGTGCACCTGTCCCTCTTGCTGTCGAACGCGTGCCGCCTGCCCGAGCAGAAGAACTCAAAGAAGGACTCGTTGACACTGGCATTCTTCCAGTCATCCTGTGGTGACAACATGGGGTCGGCACCGCTGCCCGCACCCAGCACCCCAAAGCATCACATCCCTTCCCCAGGGTGGCTGGGGATCAGAGCATCATTTTAGGAAGGAAAAGGCCTTCAAGAGCATCAAGTCCAACCGTTAACTTGACTAACGGAGTCCCATCAGAATGTCGTGTCCCTGAGTGCCACATCCACACGTCCTAAATGCCTCCAAGAATGGGGACACCACCGCTTTCCTGGCCAAACTCATCCCAGTGCTTGAGCACTCTGCGTGGGGAAAAATTCTTCCTTATGGCCAATCTAAATCAGCCCCCGTGGCACTACTTGAGATCCCAGCATAGGATGCTGTGGCCATCCCCCTCCCTATCCGCCTGCTGCCGGCCTTCCCAGGGAACAGGAAAAGTTCAAAAGTTGTTTCTTTACAAAAAGCCGAGCTCTTGGCTGCTGTTCCTCACTGGGGCCCTTATCTGAGAGCCGCAGCTTTTGGTGTTCCAGGAATAGCAGGTCCCCAGGGGAAGTGGGGTGTGGAGGCTGAGGCTGCAGCGGGAATGGGATGGGGCTGTGACGCCCTAAAGGCATCTGCAGCCCTCCCACCTCCTGCACTTCTACCCTTCAGGGATACCCCATAGTTGTGTTTTGCCTGTGGAGACAAGAGAAAGGATTTTGCTTCTGTACAAATGGGACCATCTCTGGATGATCCTGGAGGAGCACTGGTGGGATGAAGGTGGAGGGATGGATGAAGTTCATAGCCCCACTGGGATGCTCCTGAGGCTCTTGGCACATTTCTAATGTCCCCCAACAGCGAGGAGCTCAATAAAGAAGGTGTAAGTGCTCAGCTGCCTGCATGCACGGATCCTGCACAGGAGATACACAACAGCATGCACAGCTTCTGCGTGCATTGCTCCTTGCATGCACAAGTCATGCATGTGTGGCTCCTGTAGGCACTGCTGCTGCACGCACAGCTCCATACACACACAAAGCCCGTGTGCACAGGTCTGACAAGCAAATATCCTCCACGTGCACCCCCTGTGTGCAGGGAAAAAAACTGTCTTCTCCAGGGCTTTTCTCTGCACTTGAGCATCCTACCACTCCTCCCACCACCCACACAAGACATTTACAATGCTTTTTGAGATCAAACCCGTGCCTTCAGAGGGTGATGAGCACCACGCTGCTGGATGTTAAACCCGTCTATAGGCTGACTGGGAGGGATTTGCCCTTTCTCAGCTCAGAGCATGGCAGGGGGCCATGGCAGAGCCATAGGGATGCCCCTGCCCTGTGCTCTCTCCGTCCTGGAGCCACTCGCATTCCTTGGCTGGAGTTGAGAGGCGCTGCCGAGCGGTGCAGATCTGGTTCCCACACTGGCAGGGAACTAAAACCAACATCCCTGAGTGAGGTAACGGCACTTGAGTCAACAAACCTGTCCTGCCAGCTGGGGCATGACCTCGCCTGGAGCCTCAGTGGCTTGGGGGCTGTCCTGTTGTCTCCAGCTTGGAGGTGGGAAGGTAGATTTTGGGAAGTCTCACAATGGCTTTTGTGTCCCCAGCATGCTCCAAAGGCACTAGCTGGGTGCATCCCAGCTTGGGATTGCGCTGGACGAGTCCATGACCTCCCTGTGATGTTGCTGTAGGGCTGTGTGGCTCAACTGGAACTGATCACCATCTCCAGGTCACTTCCAACATTGTTACTTCCTACTCCCTCTAATGTATTTTATTAGGGTCAAGATGAGGAACAGGGCACCTCAAGCAGCCAAGGAAAACCCAGCTGCAGATGTTTTTTACAGTAAGAGCAGTGAAGCACTGGAACAGGTTGCCCAGAGAGATGGTGGATGCCCCATCCGTGGAGGCATCCAAGATCAGGCTGAACAGGGCTCCGAGCAACCTGATGAAGCTGTAGGTATCCCTGTTCATTGCAGAATATTTGGACTAGGTGACCTTTAAAGGTCCCTTCAAACGATTCTATGATTCTGTGATACACATGAGCTGAACCTTGGGAACATCACCTACTTAACACAAAGCATGGAGCTAATGAGCGTCATTAGGAAAGTCGTTGAGATCCCGCTGTCATCAAAGGAGGGAGAAAGGGGAACAGGGAGTGTGGAGGAACCAGGGACAAAATGTTCAGCACTGGTTAAAAGCATCACCTGAAGAGGAAGGATGCTGGGAAGCAAGCAACCTGTAAAGACCTTCTGTTCCACCAGCAGTGTATCTGCTCCCCAGGGCAGTGGGCACAGCTCCGAGCTGCTGGAACTCAAGGAGCATTAGCACAGCGCTTTCCAGCACAGGGTTTGGATTTTGGGTGCTGCTGTGTGGAGCCAGGAGTTAGACTCCGTGGCTGGTGTGGGTCTCTTCCGACATTCTGTGATTACTTTGAATTATTTCTGAATTTACTGCAGTGCTGTGATTCCTAGGTTCAGTCCCAACCTTTTGCCATGGTCCTGCCCTGGTGCTGATGCCCCAGGGGCACAGGGGAGCTCTGCAGTGCCCCCTCCTCTGCCAGGTGTGGCATGGGCACATCCCCTACCCCTGCAGTGCCCTCACCATGCTTTGCCCAGCTCCTCCTGGAGCCGAGTTCTCAGCACAGTGCACTCCCCATCCTGGCTCGATCTTACAGACCAGGATTTGAGCCATTTCTGGAACAGTTCTCCTTATAGCGCACATTTTCCTGTTTTCCCACGGGCTGCAAAACGCAAAGGATTCTTTCACTTTGCTGTCAAGCTTTGGCTACAGACTTGTTTACTGGGCCTACAAAGCAGGGAAGCCAGATAGTGCCATTTCTGATATCTGCTCAGCTTGGGCAGAGGCACAAAATGTAGCAGAGCTTTCAGGGATTTGCCGAATGGGAAGCGAACGGGTGGGAGGTGTTTTGACAGCAAATGAGAAGGATGCCACGGGAGGATGCACTCTTGCAGTCCTTGTGCAGCTGTTTCAAGAAGCAATTAGCATTTAGCACTAGCGCTGCCTCTGATGGTTATCACACCCAGAGGAATGAAAGGAAAGCAGTGCAGCAGACTTGCTGGCTCGCCAACAAGCACAGAGGAACGCCAAGCTGTGATGTCCGCTAACCCCACAGCTTACTGCTGCACCACCATAGAATCATTATGGTTGGAAAAGATCACTAAGGTCATCCAGTCCAACCATCAGCCCATCCCCACCATGCCCACTAACCATTACGTAAGGGTTTTCTAAGAGCTGATTGAGTATCAAGCCCCAGAATCCAGGCTGCTGTGCTTCCTGGTTGCTCTGCAGCTCAAGCCATCCCCAAATGTTCTGGGGTTTGGGGATGACCTTCTGTCCTCTCTGAAGTCGAAGGCAGAGCTTCCCCATTAGCTTTTGAAGAGGGATGATTTCACTTTCTAGAACTCCTCACTGCTCTTTTCTGAGACCTGACTGAGTGAATCCCTCCCCTTAGGCAAGAAGACATGGACATGTGCTTTGACATCTCCCACAGGAGAAACTATTTTACATCCCTGAAGTGCTTGCAAATTTTGAGGAAACGAGTGTGATCCCCATGGGCTCCCATGCTTACAGTGCCGCAGGTTAAAAGCTGATCTCTGTCAGCAGCCCCAGCTGCTTGTCCTACAGAAAAAGCCAAAAGGAACCCATACTTACACAAGTTTTACCTTCTTTCAGATTTATGATGGGCCACATCTCTTGTATCTGCTCTTTACAAATGAGCTGGAAGGAAAGAAGAGAAGCAACTGTCAGTCACTGCTGTAGGTTGAAGGACAGTCCACCACTCATACAACAGTGAGACAACCCAACCAAAGCTCTGATCTGTTTTATTGAAATAAGTCAGGCCCTGCAGCCCCCCACTCAACCATTTCTGTGTGATAAGGGTTCTCCTGGGCAACTCAAAGGGTTGTCTGCAGTATATTTGTTAATATGCTTCCCAAAGCAGGTTTAGGATTTGCAGTACAATGTGGGCAGGAGAAAGATCCATGCAAGCAAGCCATGATACAGTTCCACCCTGCAAATAATGAAGATTTTAGAAATGGGATCCCTTTCCCTCCTCCCCGGCAATGGAGTTTTTTATTATCCTGACTTGCATTTTTAGATTCCCCTGCCCTTCCCAAGACATTTTCTGCTTTTATCATCCATGTAGGGTTTGTGCTCAATTGCAGTCTTTGCCCTCTTGTCGTGTCCAAGTCCATCCCAAGGCAAATCCTGCTCTCAATTACACTTCCCCTTCTCTTCCCAAATTCCAGTTCCTCCCAGAGCTTCTTTCTCCTCCATTCTCCGTGTCTCTGGAAAGCTATATGAAAGAGGGCTTTGTACACTCTTATCTTGCTGCCTTCTGTTTTCCACAAACATATCTCTCTCTGAAATAAGCACATACAGTGAGATGAGCTGCAGTTTTACATCTACTTACGATTCCAGCTAAAAATTAGTGCGATTAAGGGAAAAAACGCAGCTCTCTGCTATAACATCCCACCCGAAAAATAATATTTGCACAGACATGCTTCACCACTGCCCTCCAGGGAACAGCCTGACCATGCTCCCAACTCAACAGAGGCCACTCAAAGAAGACTCAGTGTCCTTTATTGCTATGTTTTGGACACTACAAAGCGCCCACCTTTCCTTTACCTCATTTCGGAGAGAAACATTCAGGTGTGGCTGGTCAGGTCTCTTGCTCTCTGTCTGGTCTCCCAGGGTCGGTGCTGGTGGCAGGGCACTGCTGGGGCTCCGAGTAGTGACTTCAGGTTTGTGTGTCACAGATCTGTCTCCTTGGCTTGTGTATGCTGAGTCTCCAATATACAGCAAAAAAATAATAAAAATAAAAAGCAGACAGTCAACGAGACAGTAGGAAGGATACAGCTGACACAGCTCTATTTGTGAGAGGCTGAACCCAGACAACAGAGTTCAGTCTGTAATGCTTTTTTGATCGCTGCAGCATCTTGTGATTTCTTGTGCAATGGGAATGGTGCAAGGAAAACAGCAGCCCCTGACTTTCCCAGATCCCTTTAAGGATTTGCATCCTTCTGTTCCTAACTGACCCTGAAATGGTGACAAGGGGAATTAAAATGCTACATGCTATTTACAACCTCTTTGTTTTTGGGAGTCCTGCCTTTACTACAGCAAAGATGAGGAACGCTTTTCTCCCCACACACCTTCTGGAGGCTCCAGGAGTGGATTAATCTCAACAATGTGCATTTGGGATGCACTATCCCAAATACATCCTCATGGAATGCAAAGATTTCTTGACCTTTTCATGCTCGCTGTTTGAGGCCAAATTTGAATCAGTATCATCAATATTATTTCACGGTTCACCCTTTAATGCAGAACCGTTCTGTGGAGCATGGGAGGAAAGAATCAAAGAATTGGTGAACCAATGAATCATAGAATCATTAAGGTTGGAAAGACCACTTAAGGTCATGAAGACCAACCATCAGCCCGTCCCCACCATGCTCATTAATCCATGCCCCTCAGTACTGCATCTCCATGTTTCCCTAGTGCCTTCAGGGTACCACCTCCCTGGGCAGCCTGTTCCAATGCCTCACCACTCTTTCTGAGAAGAAATTTATCCTCATACCCAACCCAAGACATTCTGTATGAAGCCAGTCATTTCACCTATCCTTGCCTGCTAAAACACTTCAAACATGGTTTGGATAAAATCAAAGAAGGTGTTGCTTTAAGGCCATGACCGATTTAGTGATGCTAGCAACAGGGAGGAACTGGAAGGCTGAGTGAGATGGTTTTATTTGAGTGGCTTCTGTTCTGCAGGTAACAGGAAACTGGGTCAACTATATGTTCTTCACAGGAGGATAATGAAGGGTTTCAGTGCCATCATGAGATTCTGTGTGCAGCCAGATGAGCTGAACTCACAATCCCACCTAAGTCAAAAGCTTCCTGAAGCCTTCATGTTCCCACAGTGGGACTGCCTCTCTGTAAATGCTACAAGACAAAATACCAAAGGGAAGTTTGAAGTGTGCCTTGCCAGGACACTTGTGGACTAACATAACTCCATAAAACTCGAGAGGTACAGAAAAACCATATTAGTGGTGTTCAGATGGATCCAGAACACCACACGGGCACTATTAATAATGCTTAGACAGCAGTCAGCAGCCCAAACCCCTCCAGCAGTGACAGATCTTGTACCAACTGCTCAGAGTTCTTAGGGGTTGTAGACTCAGAGTTTAACCACAAAATCTCCTTAGTCATCTAAAGCTCATTTTCTGTGCATGCCCTCTAAGCTGTCAGCTCCATTAGCGATCTTCTGCATTCAGCATCTGGGGAGCTGTCAACTCTACAGTGTCACACTCTACTTCTGAACCCTTTTGCAGTCACTGGAGATCGAGTCACTGCTGTCAGCTGTGGCTGAGGCACAGCTCACTCGATCAGAACGTGTTTCGTCAGATGATCCATGGCTTGAATTTCATTGACTTGGTCTCTACTGATGACAACAGGGACATGAACAACTGGTGGCCATGGAAACAGCTGTGCTGGACAGTGCTAAAATTGAATGAGGTGTTAATAACCCATAATGACTGAGAGGTGCATGGGGTACCCAAAGGAAAACACTGCCAAAGGGCTCCCCACAAAGCAATTAAGGTTTCAATCTTCTGATACCTGCTTTAGGAGTTGTCACGGTGGTTGCGTCTGAGGCCCTCCATGTGCTGCTAGATGGTGTAGACACAGGTGTTTTTCTGCTGGTAGAGGACAAGGATCCACTATGAGGAGTAACACATTCAGATCTCTGGCCTGAAGACGTGGCAGAGTGGTGAGGGTGATTGGTGACAGGCGTGGAAGAAGAGGCACCGTGGTCCTCAACCACAACTTGAAGGTCACTCACTGGGACTTTAGAGCTTGCAACAGTGCTGTTCAACTGGTCTGAATTAGGGCTTACATCATCTGCTACGCGTGGAGATGTTATGACAGCAGGCACTAAGCCTCCTGAAGTGGCTGAGAGAGTGGTCGCTTGAGTGGAAACAGGACTTGCAGTAGGACTGGTGACTAAGCTTCCTGCGCTGTCTGGAGAGCTGGTCCTCTGCTGTGTGGCACTGGAGGTGGCAGCAGAGGTGGCTGCTGGGACTGCAGAGCTGGCTGAAGTGCTGACCTGCTGAGCTGCCACCGCTGAGACATGTGATGGATCTTCTGGTCTGAATGTGGTATTAGTGATTTGAGTTGAGCTGTGTGTCAATGTAGGAGTGGTTGATGGGCTTCCCTGTGGGCTTGAAGTGCTGACCCCATGCGTGGTAGTCTTTGATGGTAGTGGGGTGGATGGTGCTGAAGAGCTGCCTAGTTTGATTGAAGTGCCTGCCCCTTGAGTTGTGGCCGGGGATGTCACAGTGGTGGAAAGAGTACTTGCAGGCGTGGTCTCTTGCACCTTGCTGCTGGTGGCTGCAACAGTGGTGACCTGCTTACTATTTCCTGGGCTCACTGTGGACATACTTCCAGCTGTGCTAAGATCACTACTCTCAGAGCTGACACCTAGAGAGAAGCAGAAATGACAATATAAACTTTGAATTAGGGACATTTCCTTTTGGTTTCCACACAAAAGAGGTATTTTATGTTTCTATGATTTGCAGAAGCACATGCTGACCAGAAACCACCAGTCATTAACTCAGGGCTTGTCTCATGCCTTCTAAATTCTCACTGAGTGCCGCATTCTGACACCAGTGCATCCAGTGGAAAACAGAGCAGAGAAGGAAGAGCTAGGTGAGCTATGGAAAGCATATTTATTATACCGGCTCTGAAAGGAAGGGTGGGTCAACACTAGATAGATTTTGCAGTTAAATACAAAATACATTTACTTGGAGAACTGCATAATTTTAATTTCAAGGATGTTCACGTCCAGCTACCCACGGCAAATATGAATTACGACTATTTGTTTGCTTGTCTTATTTTTATTTTTTTTACTGCTCCGAAATATCTCAGTAATTCACATACAAATATTTACATTGTCACGAAAAACAAAATCAAAGGATTCACTTAGGCAGGAAAAGGAGAAGCAAACCAGCAAAAAAGGGCTCCACCTACGTGTACCACGCAAATCCCTGACACTACAACATAAGCACAAAACTGAACTGTGAAATTTCCCCACCCCACATTAGTACGTCCTGAAATATCACACAGAAACATGACTTTTTTCATTACTTCATACTCTTCAAGGGAAGCTATGAAGAGCTTTACTCAAAGCTGACATCACCTTGGTGGGTACAACACTTATTTTCCATGCAAAGCGGGCTGTCCATGATGCAGAATGAGACCTGCAGTTAATTTCTGAAGAGTAATTTAAATTCTAAAGTTATGAAGGTGTTTCT
Source organism: Callipepla californica brunnescens (assembly GCA_023055505.1). Taxonomy (NCBI): domain Eukaryota; kingdom Metazoa; phylum Chordata; class Aves; order Galliformes; family Odontophoridae; genus Callipepla; species Callipepla californica. Next base: position 818,980 of record JALIRH010000054.1, read on the forward strand.
GAGTGAGGGGCATACTCTAAAGGACAGCTTGCCTAACAAAACGCAACTCTCCAAATATGCAATGCTGAAACATGGCATATTCACTACGAAACTGGATGTAAAATTTGGGTCTGTTTTTCTGTTAGTAATCACAGCAGGAGCTCCTTCAATTGCCACAGAGATAATCTTCCCCCATTGCACATGGAACTGCCAATTCTGGGCACCCGCTCAATTTCACCCCAGGAAAGTCTCGACCAATTTTCCACCTTTCAGAAAATGCAGATTCCACTGAGTCACTTCATCAGTGCATCCGTCTGCAGTACAGAAACCAACTGATTCTGGGGTGTTTCTTCCATTTTACAATAGCACAAAAGAGGGCTATTTTTTTCCCCATGCTCCTCCTTGTGTATTGTTTCCAATTGCCCAAAGCAGGAAACTTCCAAGGTTGGATGCTGCTCTCCAGAGACCAGCTTCGTTTCTCTGTGCTGGCATGCTGATAAGGCATCTTCTCTTCCATGGCCTGTTTATTGGCACTGGTTTTGCTTCCAAGATCTGATGGAAGCTCAAGTTTTTGAGATTCATACTACTGGGAAAATCTAATCTAAACTGGCCGTGCCAAGTCAAGCCACCAGGAGCAGCCATCCTAAAAACACCATTATAATGTGAGCTGAGCAAGCCAACAGTATCAATTATTCTATGAAAACCTGGGCTTGTGAGGAAACATTCCCACCACATCTGCAGGTAAAGACCAATTATGGAGAGAGGTCATATTCCCCACTAGGCAGACCACTGTCTTTAGGAGAAAAAGAGGAAAGGAAGCAAAACACCAGTGATGGTTGGATATTTGGAAAAAATTATCCTCAGAAAGAATGGTGAAGCATTGGAACAGGATGCCCAGGGAGGTCATGGAGTCACCGTTACTGGAGGTGTTCAAGGGGTGTGGAGATGTGGCTCTGAGGGACACGGTTAGTGTGCATGGGTTGATGGTTGGATTAGATGATCTTAGAGGTCTTTTCCAACCGGATTCTAAGCTAGAGACCAAGGCATCCAGTTAGAAACAAAATGAATCTATCCCATAAATAAGGCTGTAAAAGCCTGACAGGGGCTTTGATGACAAAGGGAAAAAACACCCATACCCTAAAGATAAAACATAAAAGAGATGTAAATAAAGAAAGGGTTGGAAGGAAGGCGGAGGAAATCTCCCACTAATGCTACTTCCTGTTCATAACCTGTTCCTGTCCCAGAGGCAAGAAGCAAATGCGCATCGAAGGAAAGTTAAAAAGGGCAATTCAATTCAGCTCCGTCCAAAAGAGAAAGGGGCAAATCTGGGCATCGGCTCTGGGTCAACCCCAGAGGCGGGATGGTACCCCATGAACCACAAGATCTGCACCAGCATTTCTCCATCCCCGCTCAGGATGCTGTAACTGTGCTCAGACCACTTTCAGCAGAGAACGAGGGAAAATCACTCTCCTTTGGTGGGTGCATCCTTTCGGCAAATGGCAATGCACGTGATGTCAGAAAATAATTCATCACACTGCTCTCTTCCTACAAACAAGCTGGTTGGGACCACTGGAAATCCCTTTGTGAAAGATCTCCCATCCCAAACTAGACCCGAAAATGCCATTTCCTTACTAACTTCCAAACTAGCTCAGCTGGGCTGCTGCCACATCTTCCACAGCTACAGACGAGTGAGACCCTCCTACCATGGAGGATCAACATCCATATTATTATAGAATCACAGAATCATTAAGGCTGGAAAAGATCTCTAAAATCATCCAGTCCAACCAATATAACCCACTAACCATGTCCCTCAGTGCCACACCTCCATGTTTCCTGAATACCTCCAGGGATGAGGATTCCATCACCTCTCTGGGCAGCCTGTGCCAGTGCCCAACCACTCTTTCAGAGAAGATAATATCCAGCCTGAACCTCCCCTGAAATATCCCCACATCTGTCCTATAGATTTTTGGGCCTTCATCTTTCTGTGAAATTTACCTCCGCTGTCCTGTTGCATTAAATTGTTTTCTCACTGCTGTTACACACAGTACCAGATGCTGCTGTGGTTCCTGGGCTGCAGAGCTTTCTGCAGTTTTATTGCTCTGGGCTTAATACCTGTTGTTTGCCCAGAGACTCCGCCTCATTGCAGCATGGGGAAAAAAAAAAGTACTTTATTAAGACTGGGGAGAAACAAATCACATTCTGGTGTCTTATAGGTCCACGGTTAGCAGAAGGCCTGGCTCATGCAAACTTCTGGCTCTTGTTTTTCAGAAGCTTAGCAAATAACGATCCCCAGGTAGAAATAAATACACAGCAAGAGCATGCAAGCCCATGAGGCACTGTTTTCCTTCCACACACCTTGTATCCCTTTCAGACTTCTGAGTACTATTTTTTATCTCTTCCTCCTTGCTCTTTCCAAATCTCTGTGTTGGACCTGGGGGTAATAACTGGTAATAAGCCCCTGTTTGCCTGGGCTAGTGGCCAGTGCTGCCTGATGACTGCCCTTGACAGAAGAAGTGAATAGGATTTGATTGAAACGAGAGAAAAAGAAAACCCTTGCAACCATGGGCTGACAGCAACAAAAGGCAGACAGGACAGGATTATGCTCAGTGCCCCTTTAGCATGAAGATTGCTCACAAAAGATACAGTATGTCCTTCTGCGGGAAAAAGAATGATCCTTTCATGCTGTGAGCCCCGGAGATAAAAGGATTTAATGCATACTAAGAGAGAGAAAGAGGATGGAGAATTTCTCTGAGCTAGCACACCGCTTAACAGCATGGGGTCCCACCCAAAGGCCTGAAGGAAAGTTCACATGAGTTTCAGCCAGGGTCCCTCACCTTTGTTGTAAAGAAGGCAGAAGTAATCCTACCTGCCCCTGTCCTTCCTGGCTGCATTCTGACAGGGAAAGGATGATTATTTAATTTCACTTTTTTGGACCACCATCAATTCTTCATTTTAAGCAAAGCACAGCAGCTATTTGCTATGAGGCTGCACCTCTCCCCTTCCACGTGCCACTGGAAACAGAAAACAAACCAACCAACCAAAAAAAATAAAAAAACCACAAAACCTTTCAATTCTGTAGTGGGCAACAGAAATCTACCTGATGTTTCCCCACAGGAGGAAAGTGCAAGCTTTCCACGCGTGCATCCACGTGCTCGGCAGCCAAATGGATAGAGGAAATGAGTACACTATGAAAACATGATTTCATTTCCGGATATGTATCCCATGACTGTGTTGGTGATATGGTGTCTCCACGGTGGGGGCAGACCTGAAGGGATGAGAACTTTCTGTTGTTGCTAGCTCTGAGGATCAGCTTGATCGTCCACAAAGGAGGCTGGGGGCACCACACCCCTGAGTGCTTCTGGATGGGGTTGCTGCTGAAATGCTCAGTTAGGATGTGAAAGATCACTTAAAATATGAAGGGAAAAGTGTGGTGGCTTGTGCCAATGCAACTCATTGCATGATCAATAGAGGGTGGCAATTTTCAGCTGCTGGAAATCACCGCCAACCATGCCACAAAGTGACGCACCAATCACAACCACGTCACAGAAGGTGGTGTTTGTATGTTGCAAGCTGAGGAAGATCACAGAATCATAGAATCATCAAGGCTAGAAAAGACCTCCAAGATCATCAAGTCCAAACCGTGACCCCCATGCCCACTAACCATGTCCCTCAGTACCTCATCAGCCCCTTTCTTGAACACCTCCACAGACAGGGACTCCACCACCTCGTTGGGCAGCATGTTCCAATGCCTGACTACTCTTTCAGAGAAGAAGTTTTCCCTCGTATCCAACCTGAAGAAGCTTGGAGGGAAGCAGCCTGGTTGGAAAGGCCACAGCTTGGAGCACAAAACAAAAAAGGAAAAACATCCGTGCAAAACGCAAAGTGAAAGGACACGTCCCGTCCATCCAAAGCCACCACCTCTCCATGCAGCTCCTCTGGTTCAATTAATTCCCTTCCCAACAGCTTCCCGCTTCCTATTTCAGGAACACCTCCCCCGCCTTGGCCACCTTTTTGAAATGGTTCAGATTGGCTAGAAATCTATTAATAGTGAGAAAAGGAAGCCCGAAAGAATAACTTAGGAAATGGTGGGTGACACACCCCATGCCGATGGGTTGAGCCCTGCTCAAAGCCTTGCACCAGCCAGCTCCTGCTCCTCCCAAGGCGGGATGAGAAAGCTGCAGAGACCCAGCGACAGGGGAAAGGGGAGGGGATATGAGCCAGGCTTTAGGAAGTTCCTATTTCCCTCCCCTTTTGCAGCTTTTCCTGATGAAGTAGGGGCAACGGGTTGTGTTTGTCAAAGGGAGAGCCAGGGCTGAGGCTTCAGGGGTGGTTGCTGCCAGGGGACAGCATGGACCGAAGCCAGTGAGGATGCTCCTGGTCAAAAGGAGGGTTTTATCCCTGAAATGCAGCCCTGTCTGAGCAGGAACAGTGCACAGTCACAGCAGGGGACAGGAAATTTGTCACCTCCTTTTAAAACTGTGAGGGTGATCAGATTGGCAGAGTATCACAGCATAGAGCTATTTATCCTGGAATTCAGCTGGGCTACCAGAGCCAGTGGTCACTTTGCTGGGATTTTTAGTTTTGCTGGCATAGAGGCTCTTGGGCTCTTTAATTCTTTGTAGAGGGCAAGATGGGATCCAAATAGCATCAATCTCCCTAACTCTCAGCTGGGATTTTGGTGAGGGATATAGTGAGGTTATACTGTTAAGTGTTCACATCACTCTTCCCCCGGCAAAGATGCATCTTCAACATCATGAGATATCATGCAGATATTCAAGACCCATCTGGACAGTTTCCTGTGTGACCTATTGTAGGGAACCTGCTTTGGCAGGGGGACTGGACTTGATGAGCCTCACAAGTCCCTCACAACCCTTATAATTCTGTGATTCCATGGTCAAAACAATACACTTTCTTCTGGCTGGCACTGCCTGCCCACTTTGATGCCAATCTCATCATCAGCATTACAAAATGTTTTCAGCCAGGCCAAAGAGCAACTTGGCTTCCCAGGTGAGAAGATGAGGAAAGGTCTGACAGCTGATGCCAGAGCACTTTCAGACACTCATCTGTCAGTCCAATTTGCTGATACACGGGTCTTTTATCCTCTCCAAAAGTCCTGCCACAAGAGAAACGGCTGCAGAATGTTCTTGACAGCATTGCATTTCAAAATATTAAAGATGAGACCTGATGGTTGGTTCTACAGCATTGCTCAGGAAAGAAGTGAGCATAGTTGGCTCCGGCTTAAAAACACCGGGCTTGTTTTCAGCAGGGAACTTCCTCGACTCTGCTGTAGTGAGGTTTTATTGATAATACCCTTCAGTTTGGTGCAGATGAGCTCTTGCATGTGAGTCACCATGAAATCAAAGCAATAACACTGACAAACCTCGTGGCTTTGACCAAGAAATCCACCTGTCTCCTGAGGCATCTTTCATGCCAGGATTGTGACACAAGCCCCTGAAATTCAGGTTCTGATGAACCGGCATTTTCTGATGAGAAATATGCCTCATTAACAAATTCCCCATCAGCTCTTTCTGTAACTATTTCAGCCAGCTCAGCTTGTCTGCTGTTTCATTTGGAAGCGTGACAAATATTAAAGATCACCACCCGAAGGCATGTCTCCCTGTTGGACACACCGCTCTTCCCCTGCCACCCCAAACTCTCTCCTCTTTCTTCCCTTGGCCTCTCTAAACACTGCATTTTGGGAGGCAGAAGTGCGTTTATTTGCCATGTTAATTAAGGTTTACGTTTGGTGGAGCAGAAGGATCTCAGCACTCCTCACTCTCATTTTCTCAAAAACACTCTCATTACATTGTCCTTCATGCCACACTTGGACGTCTCCTGAATTTCCCTTTGAGGACTGGGTATTGTTGTGAAATTGGGATCAGACAGTGGCAACTTCCACCCAAGGAGATCCAACTGGTCCACTCCAGGTAGTGCCATCTGCATGGCCACCTCCAGACACATGCAACACGGTGGACCAATCTCCAGTTCAGCCTATCATGAATACACATGCCATTTAGGAACATCTCTGAACATCCTATTTAGGCATGTGTCTCCATGACTTCTCACGAACAGTCTGTAGCTATCTAAGAAGTGAAGGGAAAGAGGAAAAAAACAATCAAAAGCAGACAGGGAGACCAATGTGGAAAATGAAAATCCTTCACACAAAGTTGTCAAGGAGGCAAACAGACACACAGACACGCAGGCACACTGTACTCCCTAATGTTTTTTTTCTTTTTTTGTCACTGAGCACGGAAACATCCTCTTTCCACTGGGGCTGATGGGATTTGGAAGAGGCCCCGCTCCATCTCCACACCTTTCCCAAGCTGCAAAATGAAGTGGGGGCTCTTTGCAGCCCACACAGAAACTCAACGCTCAGGAAGCTGGAGCGGAGCTGCTGCTGGAGAGGAAATGCTGGGAGCAGAAGCCAAAAAAGCTGTGTGTCTCAGACCAAGCAGATGCTCAGAGCCATGTTCCTGCCTTTCTCATACCTCCTCTGTGCCATCAGAGTGGAGTTATCCTGTGATGGCCTTTTTTCTTTGAAGCATGATTTGTGTCAGTGCAATGACCTCCTCTATCAAAGGAGCGTCAATCTCCTTCATGCAAAGCTCAACAGAGGAGTTTTCCACCTGCAGTCAGTGGCTGAAGGACACATTTAGCCCTCTATTTCTGCAGAAGTCACTCAGAGACTTTGGAAGAAACTCAAGGTTTATGCTGAGTAATGGCCTACAACAGTTGCTATGCATCAGGGTATAGCTACCTCTAGCCCTAAACAGTGGCCATGAATCAAAATGACACTGAAAGTCACAAAAATGCCATATGATCACATAACCTTGTTATAAAGAAAACATTCAGGATTCTTCTTGTGTAGTTTCTGAGCTGTAAGTCTCTATGAAGCCCTTCCAGCTCTGATCCAGTGGGTGGCATCCCTTCCCATGACAAGTTTGTAACCAGATGATTTTTTAGATACCTTGCAACCCAAACACTTCTACAATTCTATGAGTGATAGAAAGTCTTGCTTTTGAAGAAGAAAAAAAAAAAAAACAGAACAAAACCAGTAAACAGATTAAAAGCCTAAATTGGTCTCAATTTGGATAGGCATTTGAGGTCTGCAGGAAGGACCAAGAGCCTGGCTAAGACTACCAGGTTGGCAATGCCAACTTGACTCCTCTAGAAGAACACCCAACATCACTAACTCTTTGCACTGAGGTTGAAGGCTGTTTGAGGATGGCCATGGGACATTTTTATTTTTTGAGATACAGAAGTCCCTCCTTGTCCTTTCAATCCCAGAAAAGTGAATCATCCCTGACTTGTTTTTCATGGAGAACTACTACAGATAACTTGTGAGGGAGCTAGAACTTGAGCCAGTGAGACAGGAACTGATTTTCATTCAGCCTGATGGCTTGTCTACACCAAAGTACTCACGAAAATTAATCTAAAATTAAAAGAAGGAATGATTTCAAAGTGGATTAGTCAAAGTGCACACAACCCACCAGGTGGCTGCTCTTTAAATCAACCCTCATTCAATTTAGCCAAAATGAAGTGGGTTAAATCAAATTAAAGTCTTCTTATCTCTGACAGTCAAAATACAGTGGGGGGGGGGGGGGGGAAGGAAGATGCAGTTTAAGAACGCTAATTTAGGAGAAATCTGGTGATGGTCCTCACACAAGCAAGCCCTCAAACATAACATTTGACACTAATACCAACCAAACATGAAGGATTGGGTGCACCTTCCTCTCCAGCTCCTGTGTCAGCAGAAGTGGGCTCTCCTACCCAACGTATCACCTTGCCTTCCTCTCCAGCTGGCTGGGCTCCTACTTGGGTTCATACTGAGCAAGATGAGGAAGCACTTGGCCTTACTATCCTGCCATCTGAAACTGTGCCAACTGGCCAGCACTGGGAAGAGTTTTGTCACGTAATGTTATTCAGGTGCCATGCACTGGCCTTGTGTCTGGATTTGCTCAATGAGAGATGAAGGAGGCCATGATGGTCTTCCAAAGTTATGAATGCTGTAAAAGTGAGGGTGTCAGCCTCCAGGAGATGCTGGAGGCCCAGCACAGAGGAGGTCTGATCTGCAACCTTAAGGATGAGAATAGTGAAATTAGATGAACAAGGAAATCTCAGCCTCACCACAGGCAGCCAAAGCATGAAGGAAATATAGTGTGGATGGGTGATGGAGAGGTCAGTTTGTGCTGGCACATGGCACTGTTGCACCATCACAAAGTGCTGTCTGCACGTCTGTGCACCTCCCTTTCCTCCCCTCCTCCCTTAAGATTTACAGCAGGAATCACTCTCCCAGGACAGCCTCTACTCCCTACCAGAGGCTTTGAGCCTCTGGCAGAGCCTTGCTCTGGGCAGGACTTGGAGGATGCTCATTTGACCTGAGGGTGAAAAGGGCCAGCAGAAAAGTGATGGGACGCTGTGATAAGACCCACAGCCCCACCCTCCTTTGTGTGCCCAGGGTTTCTGATGAGTCATGCCATCAGGCCAAATCTATGCCCTCAGTTCTGCTGCTTTTAGGGAGTCAACATGTGACACCCACCACCAATCCATGAGCTGGATCCATTTTTGGTCCATCAGGGCTTGAAGCTGGAGAAGGGTGAAGTAGCTGAAGACAAAGTTGATGCCAAGTAATGTTGGCAGCCACCTCCAGGAAGCACCAGTGATGTCCTCACGGATTCCAGCTTCCCTTGGTGAAAATTTGGGTGATACCTAGTTTAGCGTGAGCTTGTCTTCTGCTTTTGCTGCATTTTTTGACTGTGCTGGGGATGGGTTCCTCCACAAACACTTCTTGGGGCATCTTCAAACCTTCACTCACATTAAAGCTGCCACCACAAAGAATTGTAGAATGACTTGGGTTGGAAGGGACCTCAGTGATCATCTAGTTCCAACCTGTGCTGCAAATAAGGTTGCAGACTGCTAGACCACACACTAGGTCAGGTTGCCCAAGGCTCCATCCATCCTGGCCACGAGTTTCTCCCAGTGGTTTTTATAGAAGAGCTGAGCTGGACATCAGAATCAGCCCCTCTGCAGTGATCAGACCCCTCCATGACCTTGGCAAGCTAGGGTTACAGAGCCAGCAGCCTGGAGATTTCCTGTTAACGTCACAAGGAGGGCTCCACATTTCCTTGTGATCCTTTGTGTGTTGGTGCTATTTCAGGTCCCACCTTTTTTCTTCAGCTCCCACCCACAGCTCTCTCTGGGTGGGGTCTTCCCGGATCATTTAGAGCTCTATGTATAGATACACACATACATATGCGTGTCCATACTTTTGTATAGCTGTGCATGCAAGTGGAGCCTTTGGGCAATGGCTGGGCACAACACTCTTGGCAGGAGGCTTGGGACTATTCTTTAAGTGGGGAGAGCCTAGGAAGGGAAGGATACATCTCACCCTCCCTCCTATTCAAAACTATTTAAAGACTGACTGGCACAGAGTTGCTTTCCCACCAAATGGCTGCAGTGACGATCTGGCTGTAAAGCTGTGTAATCAGATCAACTTCTATTGTTGTCAAATTCATAGTTGCCTCATTATTTAACTATCCAGAAGCAATCGGTTTTATAGGGAAAGAAGAACATCCATTTCAGCTTTATCTTTTTCTTATTCTTTATTTTTTTTTTTCGTAGGAGCACTGGGACTCAGTTTCCATTTGCAGAACTTTTGTTCTTCAAACTCAACAGCTCCTGCTCTCCCCATCCTCAACATAAAACACAGCATCACAGGAATCACTGATGAAAGATGCAAACAGTGAGAGATGACCTTTTTCAGTACTTGACTGATGGAGGATCCTTCTGCACAGCATATTTGTTATGCAACGTTTGCTTTGCTGCTGTGGGCAGCAAAGAAGATAAGCCTTAACCATTTCCCCTTTCTGAGAGAAAGGATGCTCTTCTAAGAATGATGCATTGCTCTGCCACAGCTCTCCAAAATAACCGTGGTGATGCATCTAATCTATCCCTTCCTCACTTTCCCTATCCCTATACACAAAACCAGATGGATTTCATATGGAGGAGCTGTCTTCATTTACGGGCGAGTACAGCACCTTATTTACCGGGGCCCCAATCTCGGTTGGGTGCCACAGCAATACAAATAATTACTAATTCCCATGAGAGTCTATTACATTATAGTTCAACTTCCTCCAAAACAATTGCTCCTCTTCCTTGCTTTGTATGTTCTTCAAAAGAAGCGGCTGCTGTGCTTTAGGGCTGGGACACCAGTCGAGGTAAACACACACCCAGCGTTCCTGCTCAGCAGGGCCTGGGCAGCAAAAAAAGGATAAATCTGAGTTCAGACAAATGCATTGTGGACAGGAAAAAAAAATATTGTGGGGTTTAATGGAAATGGCAACCTTGCAGCACTGAACGGTACTCTGAGAAGTCTCTTACGGCATGTTTATTCACTATCTACAGGATGACCTTATTCAGAATGGCAGTAAGAGTAAAAAATGTTGAGAGTAGAAGTGCCCACTGGTCTTGGGGGTTCAAAACCTCTTCATTTATGAAGGAGTGAAGGCTGCAGCCCCTTGTCCAAGTGCTGCAGTCGAGGGACATAGAGATTTATGGTGGATATGCAGATTGCTGGCACGCTGCTTGGACATTTTTCTGCTTATGTGTGGGTACTGTGCCTTTACCACCCAAAAAGTGCATAAGATGAAAAGATGACTCATAAGCGAGCAGAAATACATCCCATGTCTGCAGCCAGTCCTGGGTTGAAGTTGGTCCATCCACTGGGTGCATGGGCCAGGCAAATTGTCCTGCATAGGGTATATGGGGCATGGAAGCACCCCAGTGCCATGGGTTTAGATGCAATATCAAACTCAAGAGCAGGGACACCTAAATATTGAGTTTCCAAGAAAAGCTGGGATGGATGGCAATACAGACTGGCCATCCTCTAAAGGTTTGAGGGGGCTCATGTTAGAGCATAATGGGCTCTGGATAGAATGTCTCGACAGCCTCAGGTCCTCCCTTTAACATGTACCTTGCTCTGAAACATATGGTGGCATGTCTCTGAGGTGGTTTGTCCATTGCCAGGGAAAGGAATATAGGCTTATCCAGCAAGTAGTGAAGGTGGAGAAAGAAGGCTCTTGCTAATAAGTTGGCCAACTGTCCTGACTTGATGAAAAACAATGCACATTTTGATCAAGACAGAGACTGAAACAGTTTTAATTAGTCAAATCGAATGTGGCTTTGTCACAGGAGACGAGACACAACCAGGACCAGCCAGCTGGGTTCTTGGCTGCTGAGTGACATTGTCTTTCCAGCCCAGTGACCTCATTGTTATGAGTCAATAGGGGAACAATGTTGTTCTCCCAACAAGGAGTGGGATTCCTGTGTGGTGAGAGCCAAGCAGAAGAGCATGGGAAGTTGTAGGATGTCACTAGGTCGGGGAGCCAGCATTCTGCACACAGTTCAAAAAGGCTGTGGCATTGTTGTGTGCCGAGGAATACAAGTATGGCATGTGACAGGGGTCACATTCAGCTCCTCAGTAACTCAACATCTGTCTCTGGACCAGAAGATCTAGGTGGTGGATTTGTTTGTATATGAATGGACTCACTGCTTAGGGGAAGAAACACTATGTGATATCTTGCAGAAAGGAGAGCTTGCGGTACCCATACTCCTGGGGCTCTGCGAGGAAAAGAGCTGCATCTGTGTCAGCTTTGGAGCTCAGGACTTCACTAACATCTCCCTGCCACCAAAATCCTTCTCCCTCCTGGCTGCAAAGTGGCATGGCCATGCCTGGCAGTTGTGCAGCAGGCAGGCCATGACAGGGCAAGGGAAGGGAGCAAAGGAAGCAGGAAGGAAGGAGCTGCACCCCCCTCCCTGCTGTTAATCATCCTCCCCTTTTGCTTTAGAGAAGCTGTCAGGGCTGCAAACACCACACTAGTTCCCTGCCTTGGTAAGGGCACAGCAGTGGGCACAGAAGGAGGGCACAGTGCTACTCTTGATGATGTTATCCAAATGACTCTGCTCCTGGAACTGCAGAGACCAGATTCTGGTTATGGCACAGCAGTGAAGGTCTGACACATAAGCTTGGGTGTTTCCTTTAGAAAACTGACCTGAAGTCACAATAGAGTTAGAGATGGGAGGAGAAGGCAGGGACTGCAGGTTGGGTCTGTGATGGGACCTGCAGAAAGCCACCAGCAGAGTGATGGATAGGGCACTGAGCTGGGATTAGTAGGTGCTACTGGTGGTAAACCTGGAGAGGAGAAGCAGGAATGGGAAAAAAGAGGGATAGAAAATGCAGCCCATGCTGGGCACATGGTACACTAGAAAAGGCTGCTGCTATTTGAACAACCTTATCTGCAAGTGATCACTGTCAATTCAAAGTATAGTTCTGTTGCAAAAGAAACGAGACACAAGAGACCTAGCACATTCTATTAAAGAAGGGCAGAACAGACAAGTGAAAATCCCCACAGAGACTTCAAAGAAAGCACCATCAGCTCTTCCAATTGTATCTGGTTATTATTATTGGGGCAAAATAGCCTTTGACTTCAGTCAGGGCAACTCTCAGAAATCAGGCACTGGGCATGTTGATCATAAGGCAAGAGAGAGCTGAGGCTTCAAAAGCAGACAGCGACTTTTAGCAATGCTTGGTATTGATTGTCGTTATTATACAATTAATAATGAGCAAGCCTGACATCTGTTCTCTCAAACAGGAGGAGAACCATGAAGAATCACAGGAACATCAAGACCATAAGACCATCAGGTTCAACTGTCAACCCATCATAACCATGCCCACTAAAGCATGACCCAACAAGAATCATAGAATCGTTAAGGTAAGAAAAGACCCCTAAGAAAATAAACTGGTTCACATTCAGACCAGCTCCAGCTGGACACAAAACGTGATATTTATTGGTATGAAACCAATAGTCTTCCCCCCCAGGAAGCTTTCAAGGACAGGCTGAATGGGGCTTTGAGCAACCTGGTCTAGAGGGAGATGTCACTGCCTGTGAGCCAGATGATCTTAAAAGTCCCCTCCAACCCAAACCAGTCTATGATTCTATGAATTTAAGTCATAAAGGAGAGCAAACCTCCTTTTCACAGTCTCATAGGCTTCATGGTATAGCCATGAGTTGAACAGGGCCAGAACAACCTGGAGACCTTGAACTTAGGGATATGTAACGAGGCACAAGTGGAAACGAGTTGCTATAATAAGCCACTCCCTGCCTTTTGGGGGGGAAAATAAGGGAAAAAGATGTGAAATCTGCTTATGGGCATCTTGTAATCATCTGTCAATCACAGAAAAGGGTAATCATGTTGCATAAAACCGTGGCAATCTGTAAGTATATTCTCCTGCCAGACCTGAGCAGAGGCAAGATCTTATTATCCTTGTTCTCTGCTGTGCTCGCACGGAACCAAAATCCCTAGAGAAACTACTCAAGGGCTGCACCTTCCTCACCCCCCTCTTACCCAGTAGAGATGGAAACAAAGCCTTGCCCTCTGAGTTGGATTAACAGGAAACCTCCTGAAAAAGCCAGCTGGGCTGGAGGCAGCACGGAAAGCAGCTTACATCACTACAGATTGGAGCAGCCCCACAAAACACGCTCATGGGAAGACAAAGCATAGAGCTGCCACCCAATTCCTCCAGCTCAAACGCAAACACCGAATTGCCAGCATTCCTTTGGCAGAGCTCTCCTAGGAGTACCTGTCATCAAATTCACAAGCTACACATGAACTTGGTAGTATCTGTACTTAGTATATATGTATTTTAGCTGAGGGCTTTCAGCAATATTTTTTTAATTGTGACACTTAATGTTGGTTTTTTTTTTGCTGTTTATTTTATTTTATTTTATTTTTATCGCCTTGAAGTTTTGCTGAGATACTTAGAGCCAGAGCAGCCCTGTTCCTGGGGCAGGATCCTGTGGGTGTTTGGAGGTTAGGGCTGGAAGCAACTCTGTGGTCGCAATGCCAAAAAATCCTACAGGCAATTAGAAAAGGAAGCTGGAAAAGCAGAGTGCAATCACCCAGCATCAAAATTTTCCTTCCTCTTCTCATCAAAAATGCAGCAAGGGCCTCAACAATCACCAAACACCTCAGTGCTTGGCATCTTTGAATCTTGTTGAAAACGCAGCTCCCTGTATTCCTCCCAGTTTTCTCCATGAGCACCATGATGTAGCTGTGCACACAGCCTGATGCCTATCGAGCTGCTCACTTTGTGCTCTGAGATGGAGTTTCCGTGCTCCTATCAGCATTGTAGATGAGCCACCGTAACCTCCATTTCTCATGTGATCAGAGGAAGGAGAGCCTTGCACCCCAAGGGGCTGGCTGTGGCACCAAAAACCCTTTAAACCCCCCAAAACTTCACCCTGTGCAGGTGTCAGCTACCCATGACCAGACTTTACAGAGCAAAAAAGGGCTGGATTTCATCATTATTATTATTTTTTAACAGAGAAATAGCTCTTTTTCGGCTTAGATTTCTGTGTTTCTCTCCCCAGCTCTTCATAAAGAACGTTATTGGACCATACAAATTATATGTCCCTCATGAGGATAACACACCCTTCTGCAACACAGTCTTAGGTGCCAACTTTTCATTGACCACCAGTCCACCCTTCCTCTTGTGTCACTTCCTTGGCTGAAAGAGCAGCTTTATTTTCCCCAGGTTAGCTGCCCTAAATTACCCTCACTGGTTGAAGTCATGACTGGGAGGAACATCACAGTGCAAATGTGGATAATGATGGATGATAGGCATTGTCTTTGGTCACACAGCACACAGTGGTGGAAGCATTGGCCATCCTTGCCCTCATTAAACATTAACAGCACCTGACCTGCTATCAGCCCTCTCCTTGTTGGAAAGCCCAAAGAAAAAGCAGTTTAGGGTAAGATGGTAAATTACAGGCCAGATTTCGACACCTGTTCTGCATGGCAGAGCTTCACCAGAGTATGGCCACCCTGAGACACTGATACCCCCATCAGACTGGAGAAAGATAAAGAGAGGGCTGCAAGATCCAGCCCAGGACCTGAATGATCTTAGGGTGTCCTTTGCCTTGAGTTGCCTCTAGCTGTGACACTTCAGGCAATTTTAGCAACCTTAACTGACGTATCTTGGCAGAAATGCCTCCATGCTATGGAGGTGATGCTCCATTAACTGCAACGAGTAGACGCAGAGCAGTGATGGCAGGAACAGCAACCACAATCACCTTGGCAGCAATGATCACACTCAACAGCCGCCTAATGAAAACATCTTTTGAGAGTACCCTCCTACAGTGAGGAGCTCAAGACATTGAACTAAGAATATATATCATCAGATTGTTTTCTTTTTGTGTGTTTCTTGCCTTAAACAGTGATGTTTAATCATCAAGCCTATTGGAGAAATTGTTGTCATGTAGGATCATCGGAGGGAGGCATCTAAATGGGCCAGCTGAGAGGATCCAGGCACCTCCAGGTTTCACACAATTGCCTATTAATAAGGTTTTACTTCAGAAAGAAGAGGGATTGAGCTTACTGTTCCCCATGCTCCAAAAATCCCTGTGATGGGCACGCAATGTGTGTGGGATCAGAAGGATCTGCCAGGCTACACTGCTCTCCTGGACACAAGGACCAGTCCAAGCTGGTGTTCTCTCATGGGGAAAGAAGACCTGCACTGCCATAGGCCACTGTCCTGGCAAGGTGAAGTTACCTCCTATTTTTTGAAAGGACAAATGTGTCATCTAGCATCAAACAGGAGACATCCATGGTACTTGGGGATTTTGGATTTTTCAGCACTAAATTAGATGGCATTTGGATGCAGGACAAGAACTGGTGAACCAATTAAAGAAAATAAACCCTAATCCTAACCCTTTTTTTTTTTTCTTTTTTCTTTTTCAAGAGCCCCGGCCTTTCGGCATATAGTAGAAAGACATATTCAGCAATTCCACAAATGGTTAATTCTAAGCTGTGGAAGCAACTGGGAACTGGCAGCAGAAAAACAGAATAGCTTTCTCTCCTGTTTTAAACAGTAAAAGTGAGATTTAAGAGAATGACTCCTGTTTATCCCAAACCCCACAGGGACAAGAAACAATTCATTTCAGTCACTAACTCCATCTAAGATTGACGCTTGAGATTTGCTCACTGCATTTCTTAGTTTTAATCTCAAAAGTGCGTTGAAAAGTTTGTGTGTTAGGTATCCAAGTCCTTGGTTGCTTGATTTTACTTGAAAGAATTTTAAATGCTCTTTCACATGTCAGTTTAACAGGGATTTCGCTCGCAAGTCAAGAGTGACTGCCTGCAACGAGCCCAAAATTAGCACCGTTCATCATTTCCTAGGGAGACTTGAAAGATGTACACATTAAAAATCAAAACAGAGTGGTGGCAGGCTCTATAGCTGTTTAAAACAAATACGCTCATCGTGTGTCTACCCAGTTAGAAAACACAGCTGAAAGGTAATAGCAGGCTGTAAATCTCCACATTTTACAGTAAGCAACCAAGGGGAATCAACCTTGCTTAAGGGATATAGCTGTGAATTGGAAATGAAAAGCATGATTAAAATGAAATCATTCAAATGAAGACTTTTGGCTTCTTTATTTTAAACCCCGACTGAAATTCCTAATTTGAGCCACATCAATTTAAATCAAAGCACTTTGCAATAAAGGGAAGTTCTGAACCCTCTGTGAGGTTGTAATGAGAAAAAGCACATTCCTGTACTGAATGTGGATAAATGGGAATTCACTGGTACCTCAAGGAACTGTCTTATAAGGCTATAAAATAACACAGTGAGAATTTGGAGATCTTTTTTCAACTGTTTGGGAAAAAAATAATAATTAAGGAAACAAAATGATGTTCTACACTAGTGTGCTGTAAGAAGTTCCGAATACATCTTTTGCTGATATGACTATTCAAGATGGGAAGGTTTATCACCTGTACCAAAAAGGTCAGCATCCACATGTGAATTACCCGAAGCTCAGGCAAGTGCAGCAGTGATGATCTCTGAGAGCCACAGGGGTGCGCTGAGATCCTACACGCTTGAAAACTGAGGTCAAGAAGGTGATTTCTGCTTGCTGGCCCCACAGCCAATTGGATATCATGCCTTGTTTGGCCTTGGTTGCCTCTTGGTCAACTCAGGCATTGCCAGGAGCTCTGTGGCAGGTGCTGGCTCATTCCATTTGTAGCACATTGCACTGCTGCAACTCAACCTTTTATTGCCACGGATGACTTTGGTGTGCTCATGGCATTGCTTTAACTTGGCATCAAATCCACGTGCAATTTGAAAGAGGCATTGCCCTGCAAGAACGTGAATGCTGTTACAGTGTGTTGAGCCAGATCAGAGAACAGATCCATCTGAAAACACAGTATTATTAAAAAGGAGCAGGGTGGGAGCTTTTTTATGCATTTAATGTGAGTTATTTTGGTCTCCATCTTGTCAAGAGAAACCTGTGGGAACAAACAGATGCAGGCTCTGAAACCAAATCAGGTCACCACCAGCTAGAGCAGAAGATGGCTAAAAGAATTTATAAGAATTCACGAAATAAAATGCTGGGTTGGAAGTGGTGAGATAGCAGTCTCATTTGAAGAAGCTTAATATTAGCTCACCTAGAGCTTGCTAGAATATGTTCTTCCCTCAACTTGCTTCAGGCATCTCTTCTGTTGGTTGATAAATTAGACAAGGACAAGGACAACTGTATCTTGCAGAACCATACAATCATTTTAATCGGAAGGGACCCTTAAAGGTCAACTAGCCCAACTCCCATGCAATGAACAGAGACATCTCCAGCTCCATCAGGAGCTCAAAGTTCTGTCCAGCGTGAATGTCTCCAGGGATGGGGCATCCACCACCTCTCTGGGCAACAAGTGCCAGTGCCTCACCACCCTTACTGGAACAGGTTGACCAGAGACGTGGGTAAAATCATTTATTTATCTTATGTGTACATTTAATAACACTCAGAAGTTCTAAACATACTTGCAAGCTCCCAGTGATAATGTTAAGACTCAGACGGCATGAAGCGAGCAGAAAAAATACATTTTTCATACCCATCAGACCATTACCTTCATGCCAACCCTTCTTTACAAAACTAAGAACCTCCTGCAGTTCAGCTGGGAGGGTGACTTTTTAAAATACAACCCATTCAATTATTTTTAATACAACTAACCTAAGGTTTTCAATCACCCCCCCCCCCCCATCAAGTCTGTACAGTTCCTCAAAGAGAAAGCTACAGAAGAGCCGAGGAACACAGCACATCTCTTGCTCACGGATCCGCCTCAGCTGCTGGTACTGCTGCAGCCATTTGCAATTACCCAGGGAAAAGTTTTATCAACATAGCTGATGCTAATTGGGTATGTGCCGGGGAGCACAGTGCACTGCTTTACCCACTCTGCCCTTTCTCACAGTCAGGAACACAGTGCCGTGATAAGCCAGGTGTAATGGTCACCCTGAAAGCTATCCAGGCACTATCATTTAAACTTTTGACATTTTTTTTCCTCACTGAGTTTGTGGTGGAATGTCTTATCTCACCCTTCTGCCTTTAGACTCTGGGGGGGAAGAAAAAAAACAACGTTTTTGCTGTCACGCTTCAAAGAACGGCTTTTTCAAACACAGTTTCTCCAAAACCTGCAGATCCTTTCAAATCCCCTTTGTCAGAGTTCAAAATCTGGCATTCTCTCTTGGACTGTTTAGCAGAAACCACTTAGAATAAATGCCTGATAAGCATGTCTCCTTCTTTCTCACAATAGCCAGCACGTAGATTTAATGTGTCTTTAAGTACTACAGCTTAATAACTCCAGCCAATTTGTATCCCCTCCAGTTAGAATTACTAAAATCAATTAAGGCTGGGAGAGAAAAATTCAGCTTCTGTCATTAATAACTACAGCCTTATGCTACCACTGCAAAACGCCCTTCTCCTTTCTCTCACCATTCTCATGTGCTGTAAGACCAAAGATTCCCGGACACAGAGTTTGCAAAGAGAAACAGACCGGCTGGATGAATCCAGCTTTTATTTTGGGTGCTGAGAATATGAAGCCAACCTCAAAGCAACATCCGCAATGGGAGTAACTCAGAAATAAAAAATTAACTTTTCCATTTTGGAGGTTTCCTTGCAAATCCCATCTGCCTGTTTTTAAGGAATATGTCCCTCACTCAGCTTCAAACACAGACTTGGGTTAAGCCCAAAGTCTGCTCCTCCTATCTGCCTTCTGTGTTGCCACTTTTAGCGTGTACTTCTGACTCAGCACCAAGAACTTATTACAATTCTCCAAACCCACATTTTTGAACATTACTATGCAGATACTGTCAAGCAACGTAAGTATTTCTAGGGGCAGACTCTGGACACTTCTGGTGTAACATCACACTCCTCAGGGCACTGTCCATGGACACATGAATCTCTAGTGTCTAAATCATAGAATCATTAAGATTGGAAAAAAACACTAAGGTCATCCAGTCTAACCATCAGCCCATCCTCACCATGCCCACTAACCACGTCCCTCGGTGCCACATCTGTCCTTTTCTTGAACACCTTCAGGGACAGTGACTCCACCACCTTCCTGGGCAGCCTGTGCCAATACTTCACCACTTCTTTTTCCTCATATCCAAAGTTGAACCTCCCCTCGCACAACTTATGGCCAGACCCTCTGGTCCTATTGCTGTTACCGAGGAGAAGAGGCTGACCCACACCTCATCACTACCTCCTTTCATGTCGCTGCTGAGAAGAGTAAGGTCTCCCCTGAGCCTCCTCTTTTCCAGACTAAACAATCTCAATTTTGTCAGCCCATTCTGGAATGTTACAGAACATTCACAGCTTTGTTACCCTTCTTTGGACACACTCATCCCATTATACATTGAAATTCTCTTCAGAATAAGGGGATGGTGGAGTGACATGAGCTACACACAAGATGAGCTGTGCTGAAAGCCACATCACAACCTAGGGAACACAGTGCATTCAGACACTGCCTTTTTGCAGCTGGTTTATTATGGATGCACATCTAAAACCAGGTGCTGTACCATAGCTGAAGGCTCCTTCCCATTCATTTGCCCTTCTGCTCCATGCTGGATGTTGAGACACGGAGATAAGTTAATTTTAACAAGTCTCTTGCCTCCTTGCAATACTTTGTCACCAAACTGTCACCATCAGCACACACAGTGCTAAGTGCTCCTGGCCTGTGGCCAAGGAAGCCACAAAACATACATTATTTATGCATAACTGCATCTAGAGATGAGAAAACTTCAGCATGGGGCCTGATGATAAGAAATGATCAGTGGAGAATATTGGTGCCTTAAGGGTTTGGAGTAACTTCACTTGGATCTCTTGAAGGACAGAGGGTTTTTTCACAGTAGCATTGAGGACGTGTCCTGGAATTTGCTGGTTGCCAATGGCTCTCAGCAATTTTCAAAGACCCAAGACTGATCTTGAGATGCTCTATGGCTGAAGTATACATGCAACCCCCCATGTAGGTCGTGCCAAGTATCCCACCTCAAAGCTCTGCACTCCCAGGCGAAAAAAAGATACTGGCATTTTCCAGTACTCTGCAAAGCACTCATTATTTCTAGCACTGTTTGCAATTCAAAACAGGCAGCTAACTTGAGGTGGGTTTAAACTCTAAAGTAACATGGTTTTGGACTGCTTAGGCACCTCACAACTGGAGCTGTGGCATGAAGAGGGCACTTCTCTCCTGCTTCTTCCCATCTTCCTCAGGGACCTCCAGAGCAAAGCACTGCAAAGCCTCTGCCAGGCACCAGAGCAGAAATATGTGTAATTAGAGCCATTAAAGCTTGACAAAGCTGAGATGAACTGCCTGCCTCCTCACAAATAATGAAGAATGCAGCACGATAAAGCACCTCAGGGTGTGGGACACCATCACACCACACAGTTTAGGGGCAAAGAGCAATTGTCAAGCAACAATAGCACATGGAAAGGATTCTTCTGCAGGAGACTGGAACTGCATCCCCAAACACCCCAAACAAGACCACGAAGCAGAACAGGGCACCAAGGTTGGTTGTCTCACAAGCTGCAGTGCTGTCTTCCATCAAAGCATCACAAGACAAGTGCCTCTAGCACACAGCTGTGATGTGGCTGTGCAACACCTGTGCAGAAAACCACAAACCACACCCGGAATGCCTCATGGTTTCAGCCCCAACAGCTCCATCTTATGGGTGCTTAGCACATTTTATGGCATGTGACCACAGCTAAGATCAATCAGCAGCAAGATGCACTCTGCCTGGGACCTCATGCATCACATCTCACCCTGCTGGATGGGATTTTTGGACAACACTCTCAGACACAAGGTTTGGATTTCGGCTGCTTCTGTGTGGAGCCAGGGGTTGGACTCAATGATCCTTATGAGTCCCATCCAACTCAGGATATTTAATGTTTCTGTGACTGATTCTATGAGCACAAGCAGCTGCAGAACAGCAGCTGTGACTTTAAACACCTGGATTTCATGGGAGCTATCCCTTCTCATGGCAGGGGGCTGGAACTAGGTGATCTTTAAGGTCCCTCCGCAACAAATCAGGAACAATTACACAGAGATTGGCTGGTTGTGGAAGAAGCTACATGGGCCAATCATGCATGTAGACAGACTTTTGAGGAGGAAGTTGGTAAGGGCATGAGAAAATGCTCTGGAGAGCTTGTGAGATTACACATGCCTGCACACAGGGAATGGACCAAACAGGGCCACCTGGATTCCTGTAGAGTTCAAGCCCTTCTGCTGTGATGTTTAGGACTGAAGGTGAGGCGAATGCTTGGCTTGGTGTTCAGGAAGAAGGAAGTTCTGTGCCCCCGTGGGTGGGTTTGCACCAGGCTTTGTCCTAACTGGTCTTGGACCATATGTGGAAGGAGCTACTGAAGGCACTGAGGCTCTGGGTGCCATGCTGGGTCCCTAGGGATATGGCAAAGGACCACATGGTGAAGGACGTGCAGTTGAGCAAAAAGGGGGCAAAACACAATGCAAACGTGAGCAGGTGGGATGGATGCATCCTGCATCTAAATCCTCAGAGAAAACCTCTGCTCTAGAATAGCAATGTAACACCCAGAATAACACAGGGCCTACTGCACAGCCTGAGGGATCCTCACTGACTGGAATTTAGTCTCCAAATCCCATTGTCCCAAAACACTTGCAATTTGCTGGCTTTCTTACATCTTCTGGAGGGTGCAAGTGGGGATGGAAGATGCAGGATTTACAGGGAAATAATAACTGAAATGCAACCCAATCCTCTCTGCAAATGCTGAGCGCAGGTATTTGCAGCTGCTCTCCCATCACCAACAACGTGAGTGATCACCATCCTCCCCATCACAAGCCTTGAAAGCAACTCTCTGGAATTAAATCAGTATATTGCATGGCTCCAGCTCCTTTCATCCAGGGACCTTCAAGCTCTTTACAAACAAGTCTTTAATTAAGCCTCCTAAAACAGACCCATGGGGTATCATTACTGAATCTGTTTTGCCACCGGGGAATCAAAGGTACAGAGCTGCTAAGATGGTAAGAGTTGGAAATGAGTTACAAAAATCCCATCAAAGTTCCTCCAGCAGTGAGTGGCTAAGAATACATGTTCTGCTTCAGTGCTGAATTTGAAACAGTTCAATTAACGACTTTTCCTCCTGTTGGCACCCACCAATTTCCTCCTTCTGCCCATCTCAGCATTAGCATTCAATGAATCAGATAAGATCTAAAAATGCACGTCTCTGACAGCTTGTCTTGGACAAACACAAGCTCGGAGCACCAGGGAACCAAGGCAGCTTTTGGGAATGGAGAAGGGTGTTTTGGCAGCAATCCGGAGATGCGTTTGTTTAGAGCCAGACAAAGGGTGAGGGCTGCTCCTGCCCTGAGGGGCAGGTTTGAGCTTGTGGCTCTTTTTAATCCTCTGAGGATAAAACATATCGTTTTACTCTTCCTGATGCAATTCTGCTATCGTGTCCCCAGTGGGACAGAAGATCTAATATGTAGCAAGAATAAATAAAATATCCTGGGAGCATGCAATAACCCTGCAGGGCCCCTCACAAGCTGTCTGAATTTCACAATGTTGTTTGCCCCACGTTTTACGTGCAGCATCTCTTGTGTGGAGTGACACATGCCTTGTCCAAGAGTGATTTTATTCCAATTTATGGCAAAAGAGAATTAGGAGGCATCTTTCCAGAGTCAGCTACAAACCTGGAAGCAACGTGTGTAGCAAAATAGCTGTAGTTCAAATTGCTGCTCCTAAAAAACTAAGGTCTGATACTGCTCTGCCCCGAGCACATCATTATCACCTTCTTGGCCTGCCTGGACACCTATCTGTGTAACCTGGTCTAAGGAGATGCTTTGGCAAGGGGGTTAGACTTGATGGTCTCTGGAGGTCCCTTCCAACCCCTACAATTCTGTGATTCTTCCTCACAGCAACAGAAACCATCCCAAAACCCAGCTCTCTGCTCACTCACATCCAAATTAAACAGAAAACGCGTGCAAGTGACAATGAGCTCCAACCCAGTTACAAAGATGACAAAAAACTTATGGTTTCATTTACAAACCCAACTTCTACCCAGTTCGGGGGAAAAAGTGGTGTGCTTCAGGGTTTGAGGAATTCAGATGGTTATGGTGGATAAGCACTGCAGCAAAACCTGGCCAAGCCGTCGTGCCCAAGCCCAAACACCCAGCTGCAAAAGAAGCCTATTTCAACCCCTAAGGAAGAAAAACCCAGTGCCAGCGCCCAAGGAACAACATAAAAGCACCTCTAAGGAGCTTATTTTACAACTTAGGAGCAGAAACTAATGGCAGGAAACACTGTTTTTTGAAGGATTTAATCAAACAATTTCCGAGAAATATGTAATAGGATCATTTGTGAGTGCTATAGAAACAGGTCCCTCTACCTTCCCAGGGCACCTTCTTGGAGCTGAAAGCTTGGTTTTTGTCCCACTCTGAGCAGTCAGCACTCTATTCTGAAAAAAAAAAAACCCACAAAACCTTCCAAGAAGCCGAATTCAGCGCCAGAAAAACTGCATCAACAGCTCCTGCTTTATGCCAATATTAATGAGGCTGAGCCTTTTTAACAGCAAGAGAATTCTCTTGCAAAGCCCACGTCGGTGCCAGGAGGAGAGGAGGGCTTCCCACCTGCGTGCCCACCACGACCAGGTGATGCGAGGCAACACGCATTTCCCCCTTTGCCATCGCTGTCGGTAACACCACGAGCAGTGGGACAATAAAATAAGGGCAGGAGGAGATTGCAGCCCGACCTCAGCCAACAATTCCCCCCCTGCAATTCAGACCCCAGGGCCCTCCCTCCATTCTGCTTTTACCTCTGGAGAGATCCTGAGCTTTTGTTACCTTGAATGAAAGCCTGTGCAGCTCTGCAGAGGCTCTGCTGTTCGACGTGACCCAGAGTAAAATTTCACCTCCTCCTTCGTTATTTCTCTTACCCATTTCACTCTCGACGAAGAGATCCCCCCAACTCTTCCCTGCCTTTATTCACCTTAAAAGCAGTCGGTGCATTTCACTTCCCCGCTACTTTTCTGTGCACTTTATGACCATCACTCCAACAAAACCATCCCTCCTGCAGCTGTTCTCACAGCACCCGAGACAGCATCCCCACCTCTGCTCCTCAACCTCCCCAATCCCCCCCAGCAAAGGGTCTCGACCACTCCACCTCCTTTCTCCACCTCCACCACTGACTCTGCCATCTCCCCTCATCTTTTCCCCCCCTCTCTCCACAAACCAAAGGCACGGGCTCAATCCGGACAGCATCACGCACTCCGGATCGTTGCCACGATCCCTCCAACCCAAAGTTCAGCCAAGACCATGACCCAAAGTTCAACCACGACGCCAACCCAAACTCCAACCGCACTCCGGGCTCTTATAGAGCTGCGTGCGGATCAAACGCTCCGTGCTCCCTTTTCCAAAACCGCCGCTCGAGAGAGCCCCATTGAAGGGCTTTGTGAAGAAGCAGCGTGTTCAGCTCGTAGCACTGCATAAAGGAGCAAAGCACTGCGGCGCGCTGTCCTACAGATTGGCGCCCGAAGTTGAGCTGCCCGTTGGCTCTCCGGATGGTTTGCTGCGCTCAGTTTCTAAACGAGAGGGCGAAAAAAGCCAGATCCACGTAATATCCCCCCTCCACACACACACACACACACACACACACACACACACACACACACACACACACACACACACACACACACACACACACCGCCCCGACCGCTTGCTTCTTTTATTTTTCCTCCTTTCTACCCCAGTTGCTTCCGAGTGAGCGAAGAAGAAAGCTGGGAGGGAGGATGCTGGATGCGCGCTAGCCCCGAAACGCTTGCGAGAATAAGAATAACAACAACAAACAACAACACACAGAGCAAAGCGAAGGCATAAAACAAGAAAGAGAGGCGGCTCCGGGTGCCACTTACCCTGCAGCAGCAGCGGGAGCAGCGGCAGCAGCAGCGGTGCCCGCATGATGCTCGGTGCGGTCGTCCCCGCTCCGGCTCCCGGCGCTCTCCCTTGCGGGCGACCGCTGCCTTCCCCCGGCCCCGCACCCGGTGCCCCCTCCGCAACCGGGGGAGGTACGCAGCATCCCCGTCCCGCCCTCGCCTCCGCCCCCTGAGAACCGGGGCTGAGGTTGGAGGAGAGGGGGGGGGGGGGGGGGGATGTTGTAAATAGGAGGGATGCTTTATAGGGGGCGGCGGAAGGGATTTGGGGATGGAATCTGGGAGTTGGGATGCGTGGAGGGGATTTGGGGTGTTCGTCGCGAGGAGGGGTTGAAAGGATTTGGGTGTTTGATTTTTTTAGTTGTGGGGGGGCGGAGTCTGGGGGAATGTTGAGTTTCTGTTTGAGATAAGTGGTGATTTGGGGGTTAATAGGGATAAAATCTGGAGGAATCTGGGGTTTCTTCTTGCACTTGGGGTATTCGTTGAGATTAGGGGCACTCTGGGCTTTTATTGGGGTGGAGGTCTGGGAGGATTTCCTAGCTGCTATGAAAGGTGATTTGGGGGTTCTTTGGGAGAGAGTTAGGGGGAACTGGACTTTCTACATGGGAATAGATTTTGGGGATTTCATCTAATGGGTGCATGGGCAGATTTGGAGTTTTTACTGAGATGTCTCTTTGGAGTGGGATTTGGGGTTCCTACCTGCCATAAGGGGTGATTTGGAGGTTTCTTAGGATAGAGTTTGGAGGGAATTGGGCTTTCCATCTGGATTTGAGGGAATTTGGGATATTTACTGGGATAAGGGTTGGGGAGGGGGGTGGAACTTGGGGCTTCCCACCCACTATAGATGGCAGGTTGGAGGGTTCAAGAAGTTTGGGGTTGGAGTTTGTGTTTTCATCAGAATGGAAGGTTGTGAGTATTGGGATTCTTGTTTTCATGTGGAGGGATTTCGAATATTCATCAGGAAAGGAGGATTTAGAGTTTCCTGTGGAATGGGGCTCTAGGAAGGATTTGGGGCCACCATCTACATAACAATGTCAGAGGGTTGTGGGGGGGGATTTGGGTTATCCCTCTACATGGAGAGAAATATGGGGTTTTCTTGTTGGGTATATTCCTTACAGGTATGGAATTCCTACCTGCATGGGAGCATTTGCCATTTTTATCAGGATGTGACTGGATTTGGGATTTTCACCTGCAAGAAGTGAAAGTGTTGATTTGAGGTTCTCATTTAGATGAGGATTTTAGGGAGCAATTTGAGATTCCCAGCTGCATGATGGAGATTTGGGGTTTCATCCTGAATGTTTAGGGTTTCCATATGGATGGGGATTTACTTGAGATTTTCGTAGGAATTAGGGTTTTGAGATTTACAGTTGGAGGAGGAAGTTCAAATGTATTTAAAGTTTTCAACAGAATGGGAGTTTGGAGATTTTCACCTAGGTAGTTTAGGTTGGAATTCTCACCAACACCAGAGACTGATTTGGGATCCTTATCCAGGGGGATTTGGATTTGTTCTTTTCAGCTTTACTGACTCCACTGTCCATGTTCCTATGGTGCAAAATTCCCCTGTCCCCTCCTCTTCATCTCTAGTGAGATGTGAAGACCCTGTAGCAAGAGATGGTGAAGGGAAGAGCCACCACTCCACCACTACAGTGTAACAAGGACTTCATTTTTATCAAATGTTGGCATTTTTTTGTGGTAAGAGGGAAGAGTGATGACATTTCGTTTTATTTTTTTTAAACCTATGTTCAGGCAAGGAGCTAAAAATAAGCTTAGAACTTTGCACCAAATCCTTCTCCTTGTGCTGGTGGATCCAGCTGAACCATGAACCTTCCTAGCCTGGACCCAGAGATGATGAAAATAGATCTCATGCCAAAATGGGCTCTCCAAATTTGCTTCTCTTGATGTCTTTGGTTAAAAATTGACTTCCTTCTTGTTACAAGGTCACCTTGAGAGCTCATTCCGCACTGCTTAGTACCTGGAAGAGGCTCCTAGTTCTGATTTTGTCTTCTGGGTCAACCGATGGGTAAGACCTCCCCTACCCTTCACCTCCTCTCGCTATGACTGCATTGCACAATACCTAAAAGCTGTGAAACTAGAGTTGCAATAAACAGAAGAAAATGTTGATGCACATTATCAATCTCACCAACGTGGGAGAGGTGGATCTTTCTCTCCCTGCAAAATATTTCTCTTTTTTAATAGCAGATCACATTGCTCCCACATACTCTTTAATCAGCATATTTCCACGCTAACTGCCAAGACGAGGCAGTCTAGGGAAAATCCTGAGCTGCATCAGGATAAAGTTGTCCCTAGGATGGAGACAAGGAAAGTGATGCTGAAGCTCAGAGATGCAGTGGATGCACTGTTCTTGAAGACATTCAAGGTCAGGCTGGATCAGGCTCAGAGCAACCTGTTCTTGCTGTAGTTGTTCCTGTTCATTGCAGAGGAGTTGGACTAGATGGTATTTAAAGGTCCAATCCAACTCAGTTCTATGATTCTGTGACTCTCTCCTGTTTACTGCATGAGCAACAATAATACACTGAAAATGCACCCTGTGGGACATGTTGTTCTGGGGTAACTGGGAGACTGGGAATGACACAGAGTCTGGTGGATCTCCATTTTGGACGAGTACAGTGGCAAGAACATCCAGGAGCAAAGCTCCCTTGGCAGCAACTTAAAAGGACTTCAGGAGCTGTAGGAAAGCAGAATGTTCTAAAAGCTTCTGGCTGCAGCAAGAGCTGGCACATTAAGATCTGCTTAAATATCAGGCTGCCTTCAACAGCCACTGTACTTATGCTTACGGTCATTTTGAGAGTTAAAGGAAAATAAATGGAACAGGTTGCCCAGAGGGGTTGTGGATGACCTATCCCTGGAGGTGTTCAGGGCCAGCTTGGGTGTGGCTCTGGGCAACCTGCTCTAGTGACTGACCTAGTGGTTAGCAACCTTGCCTGTGGCAGGGGTTCAACTTGATGACCTCTGAAGCCCCTTCCAACCCAGGCCATTCTATAAGTCCATCTGGTTGGTCCCATCAACAGATCTGCTCTTTTTAAGTCCTTAGGCTTTGTGCAGGAAGAGGGGAACTTTACTCCCTGAGCATTTAAAGTGTAGGTTGCTGATCTGGACTGTAGAATTCCTCTTAAATTACCAGAGAGAAAAAAAAGGTGCTCTGCAACTTATGCTACAATAATAGTATGAACCTTGCTTTTTGGAAACTCCCTTCATGTAGACACTCTGGGTTCAACCTCCTCTACAAAAAGGGTAATGGGAGGACCTACAGCATCTCAGGTCTTCCTCTTGTCTCTGCTGCAAGGGATAATTACCAGGAGGGTATCAGATCAAGGCTATGAATCATGAGCCGCTAAAGGAAGAAAGGGATATTAGCATGACTGCTTCCAAAGCTAGATGTATATTAGAAGGTGTCTAGGGATCAGCTGGGAGAAAACATCAGAAAAAGATCAAACCTGTGGAACTGAACACTTCACAGGCTGTCAGAAAATCATTGGTGCTTCAAAGAAACACAAAATCAGTCTTCTACACTCAAACACGTACAGCATTGCTTGGAGTGAGCTTTATTGCAAACCAACCTGTTCCAGTGGTTATCCAGAATACCAACATCCCAGAATCAGGAAGCAGCATCTGAACTTTTAGTTTCGGTTTTGAACACAAAAGGGCATGCCTCTGAGCTACAAAGAAACCTTTAGGAAAATGATCTGTACATTAGCCTGAGAAACAGCAACTGAAAAGATAAGATTATTTTTTTTTCCTAATTTTTATTACTAAAAATTCCAGTGGACCTAACTCAGGTTTCTAATCTTGATGTGATAATGCGTATCTAATTACAGAACTTGTTCCTAACAACCTTGTCTGCTCAATCCCACTGTTAAAGCCACTGATGAAGATGCTAATGAGCATCTGCCCCGGTGCTGACACCACTCACCACTGATTTCCATCTGGACATTGAGCCATCATTGGGAAATTCATAAGGTGCATTCATGGTCCTCCAGAATCTGGGGAAGCCCCATTTACCAATCATTTATGAATAAACTGGACAAAGGAGCAGAAAATGCAACACAGGAAATACTCTTGTGCTTCACAGCACTGGGATAAATGCCCAGAGAGAGCTCACTATTCTCTCGACCATGTAATTCCTTCTCATCTGTGTTCAGATTTGTCATAACATTTGACTGGCATCTCCAGGCATCCTTGCAATATTTACTTCTTTTCACAGAAAATAACCAAAGAAAGCCTATGCAGTATGAAAATCCTTGGGCTGAGATCCAGCTTAGGAACATTCAAGTTGCCACTAATCCAATTTTATTGAATGTCATCACCTACCTTCCTTGTGCAACAAGGCACAAAGTAATAATGTTCGGAATTCAAATTTGGGATTAAGATGAGAAGATGAACAGCAACACACAGGGCTGATACCTCACACGTGAGGAAAAAAAAAACCAACAACATATGAATAACATCACTGGGGCTCCTGGGGAAGATCACCAGTAGCTTTTTCAGAAAAGGAAGAAAAAATACTGACTGCCCTACCTCCAGTTAGAGAGGGTTTGATGTTTTCCTAACAGATACCCTCCAGGAAATAGGACCATTCATAGACTGAAGTTTGTACCTATATCCAAATTAAGGGAGAGAGAATGTTCACGAGGAAAAAAAAGAAAAGGTTTGTGGCATACACACTTTCAGAAGTGTTAAAGGGGGGGTCGCAGGAGGAGCCAAAATACACCTTACCTTGTGTAAAAGCAGATATCAGCACAAACAATGGGGTGTTACAAAGAGAAGGAAATTAAATGCTCACCTGTCAGTGAAGATCTAGGTTTCCAGAGAAGAAACTCCAAAAACGAGGGATCTCCAATGAGAGATCCTTCCTCAGGTGCAGTCAGCCCTTGAATGAGGTCTGAGAGGGATGGAGCCTGGCATTCTGCTCACACGGGTGAATTGCCTTCACCTGTGCTTCCAGGGTTGACCAGATTTTTCCTTCAGGCACTCATTCAGTGGTTCAGACTGTGACTCAGCAGTTCCCATACACTTTGGCAGCAAGAATCACCTAAAGAGGGTTAAGAACAGCCCTGGAAACACTCACAGTGCCATCCATGGTTTCCTGTGTGTGAGAAGCAGTACAAATACTCCCGTAATTAACATTTTAGACAAAGACTTGCACAGTTTGGCTTGTGCTCTCTGATCTGAAATAATTTCCTGATCACAGCTCTGATCCTATATTGAAGGATCAGTAATGCTCCTGCTCCTCCAAAGGACTTGGCCATTCAGACAAGTATAATTTCTAAATCTTTTGATTCTATTTCTTAATGAGTAAGAAGTGAGTAAAAACATTTTCAGGGAGTTCTCACCCTCCAGATCCACATTCTAGAAGCTTGGAAGCAGTGTCAACCATACATGGGTTCATGTAGGCATACATGGATCCAGAACAAGGAGCCCACGTTTGTGTGTCTGTAGTGCAGCTATAAACCAGTTGATGTTACACTACAGGGTATAACACTGCACCCCACAGGCTCCATTTAGTCAAATGAATCCTATCCCTTCTCCAAAGAGCCCGAAGAGCCATTCTTATCAGCCTGAAGACACCAGGTCTGTTTAATCACCCTTTAAACCCTACTCGCTGTAATTGAACTTGAGGTTCAATTCGACGTACAGGACCACCCAAAAATAAAACCCTATGTCTGAAAGTGGTCTCCAAATGTGGAGCTGCAACGTATAATGTTAATGGCAATTGCATGGTAGGTTCATGGAGGGGCAATGTGGAGACACAAAACTCTTCCCATCAGGGCTAAGGAACATTCACACCTATATCTGGGTGTTTCATATGCATCTGCCTTGCATCAATTTTCATACAAACCTTTCGTAACAGTTTTAATTATAAGAAAAGGCACAGGGATGCAGAAAAGCCACAGAAAAATAAACAGCCCACTAGGAGGGACAGGAAATCAGCCAGACACATTTTCCACTGCTAGAAATAGCCGCTGGTGAAAACCTGTCGCTTTGCATGTCTCTAGCTAAATAGGCACCTCTTTTCTCAAGCCCAGAGAGGAGAATTGTATTTCTGCTGCCCCAAAGCCCTCCATTCAGCCTTCCCACGCATCCTACAGGGGTCTGTGGGCTAGTGGAGACCTCCAAAATAGATCTGTGCTGGATTTCTCTCTCTTACTGACTGATGGACCAGCATTACTTCTTTCCAATTGATGTAGGGGAACTTCTTAGGAGCCCAAACCTGTCGGTGAGATTTTCTCAGGATGGTCCTTCAGGCCATGGCATTGTATGCAGCGTGTACTTCCAATCCAAATATCTTCCAGGCTTCCCACTTGGCTCTGCATATCTCTTCCCGTAGGTTTTGCCACATTCTGTTCCCTCTTTGAGAAAGATTTGCCCCCACAGCCTGGGAGTTACTAGGGCAACGTGTGAAGGCCCCGCAGGCCAGATCATTGTTCAGGGCTGCAGCCGCCTCGAGGAATTCACTATTTGCTTTATAGATAAAAGCTGCAACTTCCACACATTCTTCTTCAATTTCACTCTCCATTAAGTGCATTGCGCTGTCAAAACAAAGCTCATTGAATTATTAGAGATGAGGCAAATCATTTGGAGCCTGGAATGAGGAAAGGGACGGGGAAGAGGTTGTTCTACATGAGTTTTCTTCATGAGCCTTCTCCATGAAACATCCATTGATAACATTTAGTGTTTAGGACTTGGTTAGGGCTTTGTAGAGGTTACTGAGTATTGCAGTGAGTTAGGAGTCAGAGTGAGTGGGCTAGTGGCCAGGTTGGGTCAGGTAGCCTTGGGAAAGTCCCATGTGTTGTCTTCTGGTCTCATCTTGGATTGTGAGTTATTCAGGGCATGTTCTACTTCCTCTTGTACTATTTTGAGTGTGACTGAAAAATGAAGTCGGGGGGTTAAATGGAAATCAAATGTCTCACGATTGTTGTTGACCCCTCTACCTCCTTCAAGGCCATCAGAAATCTCATGCTTCCTAACTCTAGTATCAAACAATGGGGTGATGCTCCCAGCTCAGGATGTGAGCCATTCCTCTTATTCCTGATCTAACCTCTTTTCAATCAAGACAAAACACCAGCCCTCCTCTCAGAAAGATACCAAGACCCAGCACCAGCCATGCTCTGTTCCCATTCTGACAAATGGTGTCCCTGGCCACTGTGGAAAATCCTGCTGCACAGCATTGTCAAGAGGGATTCATGGGAATATGACTATGGGATACCCTACAGGTTTGAAAGCATGGGGTCAGGTTTTATTGGGTACAGTGTCTGTTAGAAGGGGAAAGTGTCCTACTTATAAGGGAAGATCTGGCATTTGCTCCTGGCAGACTGACAGGAGGAAAATGCTTTTTATAGGTGGAATTCAGCTCTTTGCTTGGAACCCCAGCTAGGTCAGATGAATCACCTACACAACCCAGATGAGGGGGATCTCACTCCTCTAATTTCCAATACTGGTGATAATGCAGTTTTTAACCAGTAGATTTCCCATCCAGTGCCTCAGTTTCCCAGTGTAAACTGCATCCCATATCTCAACAAGTCAGTAATCTACTATGAACTATATGAACATTCTTAACATCTACAGAGAGAACCTACTGTAGATATAATAAATGTTATTTCTAAGAACTGAAAGTTTTTACAGATAAACTCATTTGGTCTCCCCCTTTTGCTTTTATTTTGTTTTATATTTTACATGTATTCTGTATTTAAAAACAAGAATAAAACCAATCAGGAAGCTAATTGAAACACTGCCTCCCTTTTGTTTCCCTACTCCTATGTTTTAGTGAAGATTAATTTAAGGAGCATTCACCCATTTAGGGGAAATGAGTCATTCTCATCGGCCGTAATGGGAATTACAGAAAGGCATTGGTTGCATGAAGAACCTGCTTAAAGGTAAGTACAAATTGTAGCACATTTTGGTTTTATTTAGCATCTTTAATGCAACACCACCAAACAGCTTTGGTAAGGTAGCCTGGGTTACCCCTTGGCGTGGGTCTTAACAGTAGCTGGTGACTAATGGCTGGGACAGAGTCTGTCAGAGGCAGGAGAAGAAATTCAGTCTGTTTTATATTAACACAGAATTGTCAGAAGATTGTTAACAACGGAGATACCAGCCCCATTTACCTGCTATACAAGCGCAGATGACACAGGAAAATTCATGCCTGCATCACGTGTCCAAAATACTTGAAGCTAGAAGAGCTGAAGCTCTGTTTCATGGGTGTCACTTGCAGCAGAATCCACCACAACGTGCAGCTGGGAGTTCTCAATGTTTAACTTGCTTATGCAACAGAAAATAGGGACTGTTTGTACCTTGATTTTAGTGTAGGCAGGAGTCCTTCTGCTGAGACCAGTCTCTGTGAAATGCACAGAACTGAGCATCTACTTTGCCAAGGGCATCTGCAAGGTATGTGGTGGGGAAAAATGGAAATGAGGTGGGAATGACAGGGAAATTCTCAGTCTAGTATGTCCATCACCATTGTCCATGCTCTTCTCCAGGGCAGAATGTACTAGCAACATCAGCACAATCCCAGATTGACACTTTTGTCCGGTGTTTACAAAGCAAGATATACCTCAGAGCCATGTGGGAGATGGGAAGGGAAAAGTCTTGAAGGGGTGAGGCCCTGTCATCGTCATTTTACATGGTGCCTGGAATGATAACCATCAAACATTGACTACAGGAAAGGTTTATGATGTGTTTCCCAGCTGCAGATGGGTGTTGATTGTCTGTATGGGATTTAACTTTCCCCCAGACCCTCCTGGTGCTCAGGACTAGGACAAGTCAGATGAGTTTTTAACCACAATTGCACCAAGCTTGTGCTGAAAGAGGAAGAGAAGTTCAGGGCAGAACCCCAAAACTCACTTCTACCTTCACCTTCAATAGGGTATCAAATCCAACATATTCTATGCTTACAGTAGGGTGGGAAAATTGAGAAAAAACAAACAAACAAACAAAAAAACCCACCCTGATTTTTAGGTTAACACAAGGCTGGACTTGCTCAGTCCCACCAAGAGTGGCCATCCCCTCTGTGATTCCAGCCCACTGGCACCAGAAAGACCTGTTTCTTGAGATCTATCATACAATCAAAGCCCTCCTCAAGGTCTTCCAGTGACTTAACTCCACATAGGTGGAGTCACTGTTGATTCAGCTCAAGCCACTTCCAAATCTAGCTCTCAGATGCTGGGAAATTGTTGCCAGGAGACCACCTTGTGTGAAAACTTCACCCATTTGAGACCAAACCAGCACGAAGGGAGTCTGCCTACATCCTCATAGAAGCAAAAAAGAAAGGACCAAAGGCTTCTTTTAGCCAGAGATATTGGCAATGAAATGGGACGTACTAGAGGTAAGGAGCATTATTATTTGTTCTCGTGTTTTCCTTTGCTCTTAGAAAGCTCAAATGAATTCAAAGCTCTCTTTCACTAAATGCCATGCAAACAAGTGTTGGAGCTCACCTCTGTCCCAGCACAGGATAAAGGCAAGTCCTCTTGGCTGAGCTAAGGATGCTAATTAGGTACCTGGGGAGCTGGCATTTCGTGACTGTTCTCAGGCTCTGAAAGGGAGAATTAGCAGCATTCACAACACTTCACCTTGTCATTTTTGCATCAGACACTACCCTGCCTTTTACAGCATACACCTCTGAGCTCTCTGCTTCTGTAAGAGGAGGAATTCAGTTTGCAGATCCAGGCTGTGCTTTCAGGGGAGTTGCTTTGTCCTAAAAATGTCAGTTTTGCACCTATGGTTGAGAAACCTGAAGGAGGGCATTCTGCAGATGCAATCCCATTATTTGCACTCACTAAGTGTGCACACACCCCCTCCCAACTATTCGGTATAAGAGACTGCAGTTTAACTAAGGCAGTAATGGGGGGAGAGTTAATGGTCAGAGTGGAGAGAAAAAGAAGAAAATGAACAAACAAGGTCACAAATTCCCAATCATGTGATCTCTCTTCTCCTGGATAGTATATATACTGTCCACCTGCAGCAGAGTCTTTGCAGTAATATGAGGGTTACAACTTGGATCTAGCAACCTGGGAGGATGCACATCACATCCAACAAAGCCCTTTGCCCTCTGTTGAAAGGCAATTGCTTCTGAAGCAGAACTTCGGGGTAGAGTGCAGTTCAAGTCACCAATTTTTGGATATTCCCATCATCTGGAAGAGATATGTGCCCTTTTAGAACAAGAGTGGGAATCCATGAGGGATTCTCTGGGGTATCTTCTGAAGTGGGTGCTGTATTTCTTGGAAGGACCAGAGAGCCATCCCCTACTCCTGAAGTTGAATGATGTTGCTGCTTTATGTATGTTTTTACACATGAGAGAGTTATTTTTATGGAGCAACGCATGCAATCCTGCATGCACACAACAGATCTGAAGGCACTGCAGAGGGTTTTGCAGGATTCAGATCCGTGCCAAGCACAAGGTAGGGCACAGCAAAGCAGAGTTTCTTTTTCTGCATTGGTTAAAACTAGAAGTTTACCAAGGAGGCAGCTTCAATCTCTCCATGCATTGAAGGGAATAGACATCACGAAAAACGTGTTGCTGGTGAGAAAACTGAAAGTCAAGGAAAAAGCTCAACTGAGGTCTATGTTGCATGCTGTTGATATTAACAATAAAAGGAAATTCCAGGAAGAGCAGGGGGCTGGGCTGGACTTGGTCCAACAACGTTGCTAGCTCTATAATAAAAACGGTGGGAATGCCCACTTTCTGGGGAGCACTTTGCTGAAATTTCTGGGACCAGAGGAAGTTCGCATAATGTCACTGCATCCTGTATGCGAGTGAAAAGTGGTCCGCTTACAAGAACATCTGCAATAGATGCAAAAGGACACGCCAAAAATTGGCCACTCTGCAGCTGGTCAAGTGTGATCTATTCACCTGCTGACAAACAAAAAATCCTCTCAGAAAAAAACCTGCAAGTGCTTCCCAAGAGGCTAATAGGCTTGCAAACATCCTAAACTAAGCTCACCACCACCAGTGACCATGCTGGAGAGATCCCATGGCTCTGATGAGTGATTGGGCACATGGATTTGTCAGCTGGGAAGAAAGAAGGGATGCTGGCTATGCCTTGGCTGATTAACCCATCATCTGAAGTAGGTCCCACACTTGCCAAGAGAAATCTATGAATCTCAGTCAAAGTGAAGACTCTTAGTCAACCCCCAATTAGTAAGTGCTGTGTGTCCCACTGTAAAGCCCCAGGATGCAGTTGCATACTGAATTCAGTATATATTTGGAGATATTTAGAATCCTGCATCAACAAAGAAATTGGAAGTTTTCTTTGTTTCTATATTTCTAAGCCCCTGGAACAGGCTTTGAGCATTGAGAAGACCACTGAATAGCTCTGGTGAAGGCAGGGCTGCCCATCCCCAGTGTGGCAACCACATTGATACTTGGGTTCACAAGGGCAAGAAGGGCAGAAGAATCAGATAATGGGAAGAATGAGATAATGTTGCAAAAGCTTCCAACCCTTTGGGCTCAAAGATTTGGCAATGAACTAAATTCCTACTTGGACTCCAGGAATCCCTTTTGTTAATGCAAAGGACTACATATGGATCAACACAAACTGCCTACAACATAATGGAGCAAAAAACTCTCTGAACCAAGAAATGCAAGAACAGCTGCTGTTCTGGGAGAATCTTCCCTACAGGAAAAGCCTTACCTTATTCAAAATAAATGAAGTCACAACGTATATGCCAGTCCTTGATAAAACACCTTTAATGATGCTTTTCAAGGTGATGGATGAAGAGCTTGATACTATAACACTACAATCCAAATAGAGAAAACTTTTTTCTCTTTTAAGGTGGAAAACTTTTTGCTTCGAAGTCTGCTTACTTTGATTCTCTGATGTGTCTGCATGTGATGGTATTAGAGAACAGCATTTAGTCCTTCAATGTGACAGCCTACCTGCTGTCCTGGAAGACAAGGATGAAAGAGAGCCAAAGAAACAGTATTAACCTGTTTCTCCAGATAGCAACACAAAATATGGGAGACCTGGACTCACCCTCAAGCTTAGGTGAGCGTGCTCCCAACTCAATTGCCATTGTTGAATGCTTAACCTTGAATAAGTCGTAACCA
This sequence comes from Callipepla californica brunnescens, assembly GCA_023055505.1. Classification (NCBI taxonomy): domain Eukaryota; kingdom Metazoa; phylum Chordata; class Aves; order Galliformes; family Odontophoridae; genus Callipepla; species Callipepla californica. The sequence continues at coordinate 856,297 of JALIRH010000054.1, forward strand.
GAGAACCAATTCTCAGTGATGATTAGCACAAGCTTCTCTCTCACATATATTTCAATGGAAAGTGTCATTTGCTTCCCTATAGTACCAGGTAAAGTAGAACCACAGCCATTCCTGCTTGGATGACATGATGAATAATCACTAGAAATAATGAGAAAAAAAAAAGAAAATGTAAGCCTGAAACTCCTATTTGTTTCTACAGATTTTTCCCTTTTCAGTGAGCACTGCTTTTGGCAAGAGACTTTGTCAACAAGAGATGTTCTCTGTGGATCTCAGTTCACAGTGCTTGTGCATCTTCTGAGCACAGTCAAACAGAGGGGACAGCTAATCCTTCCAACCCAGCCAAAAAGAACAAGAGAAGCAGGGAGGAAGAGGTGCAGGAGGTGGTGAAGAGCTCTCTTGCTCCTCGAGATTACTCTTGACAGGAGGAAAAAGTACAAGCCAGCACATATTGTGGACAAATGAACTTCTTCCTGCTTCAGTTTCTTGTCTGTCGTTGACCTTTTTTCACTAGCCAGAAGCTGTGCTATTGACACAACGCATTGTTCGCTCCATCTTCCCGTGCTTAAGAGAAACCATCCCTATATTTAGCACTCACCATTTTGCATTGTGCTGCAACAAACACACGTCCTGCCAGGCGCTCCACGGGTGCTCCAAGGTGGGGCTCAATGATTTTAGGTGGACACTCCCTATTTTTAGCTCTCGGATGGTGTGCGGATGTGTTGGTTCATTGTAATTCTTTCCATGTGACAGATCTGGATGTAGTTTCTATCTCTCCATGATGCAAAGCCCCACGCATTTTTCCTCCAGGCATCAGGTGGATGGAGGAGGGGAGAAGGGCTGAGAGCTGTGATCTGCATGAGTGCTGGGTAAGGAAGAGACAAAATGAATCCCCTAGGAAGTGTCATTTTAGAGCGAGTTTAGGGGAATAACTCAGTGCTTGAGTCTTATGCTGCTAGGCCATTCATTTTCTTATGGGATCATCTGGATTATTAGGAAGTATTTTGTGGGATGGCTGTTTCATGGTTAATAATAAGATACACTTTGAACATCAAGAATGAAGCCTTGTCCTTGTGGTCATTCTTGTCTCTTTTACTGGGGTCTATTAAAAACAAACAACAACAACAACAACAAAAAACAGAGATGGCAAGTGGGTCAGATCCAATCTGACTGGACTGATCCAACTCCAGAGAAGATTAACCCACCATCATTATTCATTTACTGCCGTGGATTATGCAGAAGTTCAAAGCTAGGGAACAAAGAACTGGAATGGATGGGTGATTTTCCCAGTAGGGATGTGATGTGTTAGGTTCCAGCCTCTTCTGGGCTTGTTCAGTTTGATCTTTTCTGGCAACGGGGTGAATAATGAAGCCTGTAGAAATTTATGCAGCTCAGCATGATGAAAAACCGCAGAAGGATGTTCTAGTTTGGAGAAAGTGAGTGGAAATAGGACAGTTCACATTAGAGATTGAAAAGTGTGAGCGTAACTGCACGCGGCAAAAAAGCAGCTTAGCAATATGTGGGCCCCCAATTAGCCATTCCTGGGGTCACACCTTTGTATCTGTGGAAGAAGAAGAATGAAGTGTCATCACTGCACTCAACCAGTCTCAAAGAAAACAAACAGAAGTTTAGAGGTTTATTATTATTATTATTTTAAATACAGTTTTAAACAAAGCCTAACAGCAACCACGGCACTGAGTAAATCTCGGGGGTGTTGACCTCTTGCTTGATGTACACAATGCTGATCCCTTCACCTCGACGGGATACAATGGGACTGGAAAAGGTAAAAGCACCAGGAACAATCATGGGCCCCAAACAACCTCTGCGTAAGAGCTGCCTAGGGAATAGACTGGGACTCCATTGTCTGCAAAAGAGAAAGCAGAGCAGGAGAACGGCCCCTGGGCCACACCATCCGGAGTGATATGGGTGGGAGGAGGCAGGAGCATTCACTCCTTCCTGTAATTGGGGAGCTGGGCGGCATCTCTCACCGAACAAAAGCTGGGCAGAGTGCAGGTGTGGCTCTCGCTGCCTCAGGATGCGTTGGAAACCAGAAGAGTGAATAAGGAATTTTAAAAAGGATCAGAAAATTTAGAAAAGCGTGGTGCTCTGGATAACAGCCTTGTGCTGGAGCTCCCGGGATGTTCACTGCAATTCTCACTGTCTTCCCTAGGAATATTTCCTGTCTGCCTACTCTCCCTCTTTAGCCACCTCCAGTTAATTCTAGGACACAGCAGTGTCTTACACCAAGCTTTGCTCTTACCCACTCGTTTGAGTTGGAAGGGACCCTTAAGAGTCATCTAGTCCAACTCCCCTGCAATAAACAGGGACACCTACAACTAGATCAGGTGCTCAGAACCATGTCCATTGTGACCTTGAATGATTCCAGGGACAGGACATCCATCTCTGGGCAATCTGTTCCAGTGCCTCACCACCCTTACTGTAGGAAACCATCTTCCTCATATCCATTCTAAACCTCCTCTCTTTTAATTTGAAACCATTTCCCCTTGTCCTATCACAACAGACTCTGCTAAGGAGTCTGTCCCCTTCTTTCTCATGGCCCCCCTTTAGATCCTGAAGGCTGCTATGCCTCGGGGAATGTGACAGTAGCTGGGACCTGACAGTGAAATGAAGCAGTGTAGCATCATGTCAAAAAAGGAGCCGGGGAGCCCCGACAGACAGCTATTTTAAAGTGAAACCAGACAAAAACCTATAGGGATTCTGTCCCCAGGGATGTAGGGAGAAGATCTGGACAGGCTTTTCCCATGGGGATCAAAAGAAGTTGGTGTTATCAAGGAAGATGGCAGGCAGACCTCGCGGCTGAAGGAAAAAAAGGGACAAAGTGTAGAGTTTTGTTTTTTGTTTTTTTGGGGTTTTTTTGGGAGGGGGGGAGGTGTGGGGAAGCAACAAGCAAAGGGAGTAAATAGGCTTTCAGTTCTCCTAGTACGATTCTTTCTCTGCTGGAGGGTGCAGGAGTCTTTCTGCCCTTGCCCTCCCTGGCAGCTCTGCATCGCTCCCTTTCAGCTCAACCCCCAGACACAAAGGCAGAAAAATGCCAGGAATTTCCCAGCACCCTCCCCAAAGCCACTTCCATCTCACTTTCTTCCCTTCACCACCTCCTCCGGCTGGGAAAGAGGAATACTAATAAGAAAGTAGAGATCTTCAATAGGCTCCTTGCCTGGTCACTTGGAGGGTGAAAGCTGAAAGGGCTAAACGTGACTAACCATAAGGAATGAGGCTTCTTCACGTCCTTGCATGTCTTGTCGTTGCTGCTTTGTTGTGTTTTTCCTCCCCCAGTTTCTCCCCCATGCTGCTTAGCACTGAAAAATTCCTCTCGGCCCCTTGCTCTGTTTCTTTTCCTTAGTGTCAGGCTGCAGCACTAACCGCTGCTGGGTGATTAGCATGTGAAGGGAGAGGGGAAAACAAAATCTTTATTGGTTACTGGTGGAGCAGGAGCAGCTGTCTGGATGGATACTGGCTTGTGTGTTATCCTCTACGCCGTTGATCTCTTCCATTGTGAACGTTTCCCTCTGAGAATTGGCCAAACGTCGAGAAAAGTCAGAAAGCAAAGTGGGGATGAAATGAAGAGCAGGTGGACTGCTCTTCACGAGGGAATAAAAACTAGATCCTCATAAGTTTGGTTTTTTTTTTTTTTTTGGCGTAAAGCTTGGAGTGGGTGGAGGGGAGGACAGGGACTTCTGTGCTGTGCTGAGCGTGGACAGCGGGAATAAAAGGATAATTTGTAGGGCTGACCTCAGCGGGAGCAAGAGGCACAACACAGAGCCCTTTGATGCAACGAGTCTGGGGATGAAAGAGGTGGTTTGAGCTGAGAGGGGATCATCATAGAATCATTTAGGTTGGAAAAGGAGACTAGGAACATCTAGTCCAACCATCAGAACGTGCAGCCGCTGTGGGTTGAGTTATGTGCAAACTTTGTGCCTCGAAGTAGAAGGACTGCAGGGACAGTGGGGGAGGGAACCATCTTTCACACACCATCACTGTCCCCTGGGATAGATAAATCCAGTGGGAGATGCCAGACTGGAAAGTGGACTGTGTCTTTTTTGCTCAGCCTCTCCAAGTCATAGATTCATAGATACATTGGGTTGGAAAGGACCTACAAGATCATCTAGTCCAACCATCCTCCTACCACCATCCCTACCCACTAAGCCATTAAATCAAATCCCTTAGCACCTCATCTAAACGCTTCTTGACGTCCCTCTGTTTTACTTCTGGGCTTCTGCAGAGCCCAGTGAGATGAGCAGCAGAAGGATGCCTGGTGCTGGTGGACAGGCAGATTCTTACTACAATAAATACAGCCTGAGGCTGGACTCCAAAGGGACGTGCCACTGGAATGGAAAACAGAATCTATTTGTTATTTGTTATGAGGCTGTGATGGGAACACCAGTGCCTCTGGGGTGGGTATTCCCTGCAAGCGCCAGAGCTCAGCCCCTCCTCCCCTTGCTCCAGGTGTTTCCTTTTCAGAGCTCGATAATGAAATCCGCAAGCATGAGACAGTTTATATTTAGTTTCCATCCCTGCTGGCAGGGGTCTGCTGGTGCCTAACAGACAGCAGCAAAACACTACTAGTGAGTGTTCAGATCCTAGGGTTTAGGTGCTGCCTGTGTGTTGGGAAGGGGTGGGTGAGCAGAATGGGACAAGGGAGGACAAAGACATGTTCTCAGCAAACATCTCATCATGCCGTTAACCTCTCCTTTGAATCAATCCCCTATCAAGCCATGAGATCTGGACTCATGTTTTGGAAATTGTCTCTGGTTATGCAGACTAATCCCATATAATGTCTGGTATTTGTGACCTGTCTCTGCTCCCTTTGTGAAGAAGTTCTTAGCTGGTGCAGGTAATCCTCCACTTTCCACTCCTCTTGGTCCCAAGCTGATCTCTATGTTGGACTACATCTCCAGCCTCACCCACAGTAGGTAAGATTCAACTTCCTAATTGTAAACTTGTTGGTTCATCTGGGTTGTCTCTTTGAGGCATCCTGATGTACTTGGAAGCTATCTATAATCCAGATATCTTAGAGTATCTCAGTTGATATTACAGCTCTACGTTTCCACAATTGAGTTGAGCCCTAGGTCTCTGTAAACTACCACAGAAGCTCACAAAAATGCATGCAAATGCATGAACATGCCATTTTGTTATGGTGCCCACGACCAAGAGATCCACCTTGTGATGTGCATGACTCACATGGGGTGCTCATATATGACAGGACTTAGAGAAGAACCGTTTCCTGTTTTGGACAGGGTAAGAAATACCAACTGTAATACACAAAATGGCACTAAGTGCTTCCTTTGTGATGCCTGGAAATTCCCCCCAAATTCTACTCCAGTGCATAATTATGCTTATTTTTGCTACTTTACTAAAGACAATACTTTAGTGCCACAATAACCTGTTTTGGATAAGGTCAGAACATAACCTATGGAGGCAGGTAGCATACTCTACACCAGCCACTGATTGTGGCCTTGTTCCCAATGGTAGTCTGTACATTCCCAGAGGTAATGTAGGGAGAGGATGATGCACACCCTTTAGATTCTGGTAATTCATTCTCACTTGCAGTCTGCTTATTCTGGGAAAATGTGTAGGGTTGAAAACCATTTAATTTGTTTGAGAATACATAGCAAGAAATTTTTCTTCTGCAGCACTGGGTAGGATAAATCTGCACTGAGCACCATTTGAAATCAAATCTCACAAAATCCCAGCTCTTGCCTGCTCCACAGGCAAGTCTGAGAAACTGAATTCCAAATACATGTAAAAGCTCAGAACTTCCCAAGGCTTAGGCCCAATGGCACTGAATTGTTTTTGGAAAACTGTTTCTAGGACATGCTGTGTTTCCAACTTCAGTCTACCAGCATCCTGTAGGATATTTTGACCCTAAAAGCCAAGCAGGACAGGGAGTGAAAGAAATCTATAAGAATAGGTTGCATTTTTTTCTTCAGTTGTCTGCTTGCTCTTAGATAACTCTCTATCTTTTAGGACTCTCCCTATGGGTTTAATTAGAAACACCATTGAAATTAATGGACATCAGGCAAGATTATTTCTAGAATATTTGTGACACTGAAAGTCATCTTGAGTGACAAAGATGAATTACTGGAAATAAAGTTATGTTTCAAACCTTTCTAGAGGAAAGCTAATTCCTCACAGTTACAGTGACTTCTGTCATAGTGAGTCTTAAAATAAAAGACTGATGGATCAGGAAGTTTGACACTACTGGGTAGGTCAGAATGGCAGTGTACTTCAAAACTTATTCAGCACATCTGGTGCAATGGTGACGTGATGCCTGCATGCCTTCTCATTCACCAAAAGAAGTACTATATGTTGCTATATTTGTGTACCTGTGTAACTACAATAAGCTCATTTTAAAGGTTACGGTACTCCACTTGAAAGATTAAATGACACCATGTGGCTTTCATGACCAAACAAATTCTTTGTGGGATCAAATTTTGAATACTGATGTGTTTGCAAGCAAAACAACTACTCTATAAACTCCAAAATACTCTTCCAACAGCACTAGGGATGTAATAAACTGAGGAGTTTGAGCACCAGATCTCCTATCTCTGCCTGGAAGTGGTTGCCCAGCTTAGAGTTGATGCTTCACAAGTTGCACAGTGGAACTACTGACATCGTCTGACCCTCTAGAGATATCTTACAGATGATTTTTCACTTCCAAAGTATCTCTGTGTGCACGGAAATCTGCTGATGATATAATACAGCAAGCAACCTAGTGAGCCTGAAATGGTGTGTTCATACGTAACTGCAGTAAACCATTGCATCTGAGATATTTTATTTTATAGTAAGCTCCAGTGTATCCTTTATTGTTGTGAGTTCTCAGGGCCTTTGATTTTCCCCTTTATTCACAGCTAACAGCTCCTGTGTTACCATCTGTCCTGTAGCCTCAGAGCTGCATTGTTTGCCTGTGGGCTTGAGGGCATCGTATAACGCTGGCTGAGATATATTTTTGGCAAGAGCAGTGATCTTTAAAGAAACGTCGTTCATTATGACTTCTGTGGATACTTCCATTAAAAATAAACTTTTGTTTAACCAAGGCATTCACTATAGTCTCACATCCTCTTGAGAGCTGGAAAACATAATGAAATGCTTTGTTAAATGAAGCCTTTGTTTTAGTGGATATTAGTGGGTACAAGCTGCTTGAAAGAACCTTCAAATTGAAACGTAATCACTGGAGTTTTCTTCTTGGATAAATTGATAAGATGTTCTTTCTAATATATGAGTACATGAAAAAAAAAGAAAAAAGAAATACTGAGAATGTCTACACTTCCACAAATTATGTGGAATTAATGAAATAAAATAAAAATGTTTGAGGAGAAAAAATAATTTATATCCATTTATACATCCCATTTTTGAAAGGAGAATCTCTTTAGAAACTCAGGCAGAGGCACAAAGTAAGAATGAATTTTAGATAGCTGATATGGCTGAAAAGTGAACTGAGGAGAGAGGTTTGGGGAAGGTTGCTGAAATGACTACAACATCATGGTAAATGAAGACAAGCAAGTTCAAAGTTCAGAGAAATCAAGACATAACCTTTTTCACACTCCTGTAATAACCTCATGATCTGACACTCTGCCTTGAGGAAAACATTAGGAGTGAAGTATGAAGACATTTTCCTGCTGCCAAAGAGGTGAGTGAGGTGAGGCCTTCCTGCATGTGTTCTCTTTTCTTGTTTTAGCACACAAACAAGGAAAACGATGAAAGGGTGATGGGTGGAGGTAGGCTGCTATGATTCTCTGGGACAAGGCATGTAAACTGATGGGTTAACAGCATATGAATGTCTTGGGAGTTAAAACTGTGTCCAAAACATAGACATGTATTCGGAATATCTAACAGTGAGGCTGGGAGATCTTGCAAGGAAAACCTTTAATTTGCCATGGAGACAAGGAACTAAATGAGCAGAGCTTTCATTCTGGGTTTGCTATGTTGTGGGATCCAGGTGAGCCACATGCTCTCTTTGGCTTCCTCTAGCTTGTAAATTGAGAACAGAGATGTTTAGTCTTGTGAGTAGTTTCCTATCCCAGTTGCTGCCCTGAAGCAGACCTACTAAGACCTGTTCTCATTCATCAGATGGCCCAAAAGGCCTCATGGAAGCAGTACTGAAAGTGGACAAATCTTCAAAACAATCCTTCTAAGAGACATAGGAACTGATAGACCCCATGAGATCTGTCAGATGGAGAGTTTCTGGGGAAGAAGATAAAACCTGGGTTCCATGGGATGGATAGCTTCTGAAGAATAGCACAAACTCCAGCTGACAAGAAGAGTGAGGTAGCAGCCAATGGAGTGGACATTGTTTATCAAACTCAATCTGTCTAAACATCCCTCTTGCCACCTCCCATGAGAATGGAAGAGCAACACTTCCATACTGGGGGCAAGAAGTAAACCCTGCTACTGCTTCACACCAAAGGTCCTTTGCAGGAGTGGGTGAAATGGAGCATTTGGGAAAAAATCTTCAAGCCTGGCTAGAGGAGCTGATACAGGGGAGCTAGCTTTGTGCCAATGCAGGAAGCTAAGAGGGTGTAATTCAGCATAGTGTTGCTCTGCCAAGCATTGTCAACAAGTGTAGTGACCTGCTCCTTTGCTGGAACAGGCTGTGAACAACCAGATGGGGAAAGCTGAGCCCAAGGGTCTTGGTATTTCTTTGTGCCTACTCATAAAGAATGTAATTACTGATTATCTCCTTACTAATGCGTGAGACAGAGATTTGGTCTACAGTGAGTGCAAGGTAGATGCTAAAAGCAACCAGAAATCAGGTTCATAGCAAGCATTTTCACTTTGTTTGTACAAAGGTAAAGCAAATAGCCACTGATGTTATGCTTCTTCTGGCAAATAGCATGCTACCACTGTGTCTCTCTCAGAGAGCCCTGCATCAGTCTAGGTAGTGGGGGAAAGTGCTTATAGACTTTTATTTTTCCTAAATGGTTGACCATATCTTCTCCAGCAGTGCTGAAGACTCAGTTTTTCATTCACAAAGGGTTCATATTTTAAAACTGCTCAGATACTGTGTATGAGTTCAGACTATTTTGTCTTCAAAAGACACTGAAGAAGACTTGATGTGGAATCTGGAAGACTGGGATATCTGTGATTAGATTGGACCCCCAGGATCTTCCAGCATTCAGGTAAACCTACAACAAGACAACATTTTTGTCTTTTCTCTCCATAAAGGATAACTTAGGCAACTGACAGAAAGGAACCTGTGGGTATTCGAAGTTCAGACTTCTGGAGTCATGCCAATGAGCTGCCATTATCATTTCATAAAAGAAAGAAGATAAAGGGATTGTTTTAGGCTTTGTGGTAGCAGACTGAAAATGGATAAGGCTGTAGTTGTTACAGGTCTCATCACTTTTGGGTGAAAACCTGAGGATTCTCTTGTAAAATTAAAAAAAATTAAAAAATAGCCCATCTTATGTTCCTTTGGAATGGGGATGAGTCTTGCTGAGAAATTATGACCTCACAGTTGGTACAAGAGCAAAGGGAGGGAAGATGGGTAGAAAGTTGGCTTCATGGGGCAGAACTGTTCTGCTGTGTGGCAGAAACAAACCTGGGATGGAGGGATGGAGGGATGGAGGGATGGAGGGATGGAGGGATGGAGGGATGGAGGGATGGAGGGATGGAGGGATGGAGGGATGGAGGGATGGAGGGATGGAGGGATGGAGGGATGGAGGGATGGAGGGATGGAGATCATGCCTCAGAGGTGTGACCTAGCTCAGAGAAGTTTTCAAAGAGATATGAAGGCCCTGCTCAGCTGATAAGGCTCAGACATGCTTTGATGAGCAGATAATTCAAGGTTATATATCTGAACAGAGGACTAACTGTACTTATTTCCTTCCATACTACCAGCCCACCTAGCTGTGAGGAATGCAATCCTCCTCATTTTTTTTTAATCAGCATGTTATTTCTTCATAGATTTACAACAATCTTGGATTTGCCTTCGTAATTCTGACGCAAAGCCATCAGACCTGTGGAGTGAATTATTACCTTAATTGGGGCACTCTGCTTGGCTCTGCTTCCATGATCTGATTCCAGCTATGGCAATAAGAGTTAACATGTTTGGGAAAAAAAAAATAAAAGCTGGAACAAATGAATTTGAAAGCCAGGCTAATTCTCTCTACTGGGATGTCAATCTCCTTTTAGCACTGTCCTGTGTGATGTTTTTCCAACCCACTTCAACTGCCTATTTGAAGGCTGAGACAGCTCAAAAAACAGTCACAAAGAAAACTTCATAATCCATCACCAGAGCACTGAGCCTCTTTTCGTTCAGGGAAGAGAGGTTTGCTTTGACTTCTGTCTTTCTCTGGGTTGTATGGGATACCAAGCAGATATCAGCAGAGAGAAGAATGCTTATTTTAAACAGCATCAATGCAGAACAGAAGAAGAGGGCTGTGGTTTTGGTACGTGTGCTCATCATTTCTCCCAGTCAACCTCTAATGAGTCTCTGAGTTCTTGAACTCTCCTTCCAGTTTCTGAGTTTCAGTGGAAACTTCCTGGTTTGTGTTCTCAAGTTTTTGGCTATAATTGTCTGTGACTTTTGGACCTAGGACATCTGTACTTGGGGTTTGTAGAGCTCCTGTCCACGTTTTCCATTATTAAAATAGGACAAATTGTTATCTCTTACCTTTTCATCAATTAATAATCCACAACAATTTCATTCTCTGAATCCTTTTGAAAGACTGTCAAGAACTCTCCCATTTCCATGACATTGTCTGGATTCAAATACAAGGCACATTTGTCACCACTGGAGTAGGTTTAATTCTGGATTGTCCCCACCTGCCAGGCAGTACTTGAATATCACTGAAAAATAAATTAGGTGTTTGGCCTGTAACATTTAAAGAAGGCAATCCAAGATTTTCAAGACAGATCTGCCACGAGACTTTTATTAAATCTACACATTATGCCTTTGTAGGTTAAGTGCAATGCAAAAAAAAAAAAAAAAAAAAAAAAGCAATCCAGCTATCTAGGACATGTGTGGATATCTAATTGCTCCAGTGGGAATCCTTCAGATGCAGGCACTGTGGAGGAATGCCATGGAAGGGAGCTGGAGAAATTACCTTCATGCCAAGGAGCTGAGTCAGTTTGGGGCTGAGATTCCCTTACAGGGGGAACTGGTACACAGTGGAACTGTTTAAATGTAAAATCCCATCTGTGTCAATGAAGCAGGAGAACATAAATTATGGGGCGTATAAGGAGGGGAAGGAAACTGGCACGTGACATTGCAGAGCACTGAAAAGTAGATTCCACTCTGAATGCAGACCAGAGCCTCAGACAGGCTGAGCTCTCAAGTGCTGTGATAGGCAGCAGCCTCAGGGCCAGGGGAGAGGAGGGAGCTTAGCACTGTGCAAAGAGAACAGATCAAAAATATATCCTTGTTCTTGTTCAGACTGATCCATATTAGTGGCAGTACACGGGAGCTCCAGACATGGTTCTCTGAGAGAGCATGAGTAAGTCCTGCCCTTCCTTCCTCCCCAACCCTGTGCAGACGCAGAGCCGGATTCTGTTTGGCTACGTGACAAATCAGGTGCAAAAGGCTGAGTTACACCAAAGACAGAATCTGATCCTATGCAAATTGACAAGCAGCATGAACGGCAACAACATTCCTTCCTCCATTCTTTCAGCTCAGCTTTCCAGCCAGCGCATGTTTGTTAGCTGTTAGGTTCAGGGCCTGAACCTGGACTAAATGGCAACCTGTGGATGAGATGGCTGGACTAGATGATCTTAAAGGTCTTTTCCAACCTTAATATTTCTATGACTCTATAAGAACTCATGCCTGCCACAGTGTGACCTCCACTCAGCAATAGCAATGCTGGATGGATGGTTGGGTAAAGCTCTCTATAAAGGCAGCTCAGCTAACAAACTGATGTCTGGGGGAAAAGTTAATATCAACCAAGCATGGAACTCTGCAAAATATGCTGAGAAAAACAGCCTTAGCTCCAAAGCAAGTGGCTGATATTGCCATTAGGTATTCCCTAACTGTGTTCTGTGGTACTGCACAGAAAAGCTACCCGTAAAAGTGAGCGTGTCTGATTGAAAGCACTGCAATAAAAGGTAATAGATGCAGTCTCTTTTTCGACCACCACAGAGCTGTGTAGGTCTATTTATATGGAAATCAGTACCCTGTGCTCTCTTTGCCTTAGTATTTACTTGTAAGTTCTTTTCTTAAACCTCCTGGAGCTACCTGACTTATACCAGGGAGAGAGAGCTGCTACCAAGAGCAGAAGAGAATTAAGTCAGGTAGTGTGAAGGTAAGCTAATGTAAAAGTCCTTGAGACCAGAGAGGACATTTCCATGGGAATGAGATATGGCCAATGTCACTGTGAGGTTTATGAATAACTGTGGCAATGCTGAAAATTTCATGGTGGAAAAAAGGCACCTCATAGAATCATAGAATATCCCAAATTGTAAGGGACCCATAAGGCTCATCCAGTACAACTTCTGGGCCCTTGAACTTGGTTTCTAAATAAAAAAAAATTATGGAAATAAAATGGTCCAGGGAACTTTGTGAACACATGGTTTAGAACGATCCATCCGATGTAAGGGGAAATGGGAGAGTTCTTGGTAAATTCTTTCAACAAAGGATACAGAGAATGAAATTGTTGTGGGATAGATCACTAATCGATTAAGAGGTAAGAAGCAACAAATTACTCTGTTTTGATAGTGGAAAGACTTGACAGGAGAGACCTGCAGCAGTTTCCAGTGAGGACTGTGTTCCTGAACACGCTCATAAATCATTTGGAAAAGACTGACAATAAAGAAGCAGTAATGTTCGCTGATGATGCAGAATTATTGATGATAATTGCAACTAATATTCCATCAGAAGCTGCAGGAGTATATCATTTGAGACAGTGTGCAACAAAGAGACAGGTGAAACTGTGTGTTTAGTAAGTGCAAAGTAAGACATCCCTAAAGGTTTATACACAGAGACAGACTCTGGAGTAACTATTTCTTCTCAGAAAAGAGATCTCAGCATCAGAGTGGATAGTGTCAGCTGGAGGCTCAATGGAATTGAATATTAGGAATTACTGGAAGGGAACAGTGAGCAGAACAGAAAGTAACAGCATGGTGCTACATATATCTGTGGCCTATCTATGCATTTTGTATGCCATCGTTATAGTTTCTCTTCTAAAACCACCATGGGACTTTGAACAATAGGGAAGGAATGGAGGTGTACTTGCTATTATTTATAACACGGAAGCTAGGAAGCATTGAGAAAAATGACACAAGTCAGATGCGAAAACAAGAGAAAGGAAATATTTCATCACAAATGCATGTATTAATGCAATTCCTTATCTCTGAGTCACCAGGGTGGGATTCATCTGACTTAGCTGTAAGAGTGGATTCATACACTCGTACTGGGCACCTTTCATGCTCGGGGCCATTTTGCATTTGGGGACCAAGGCTCCAATTATGGTCAATGGGAAGATAGTAAAGGGTGGGAGGAGTGTGATTCATCTCATCCACTATAGACATTCCTGTTAGCAGAGGATGCATCATGCCTTGTCACCCCACTGACTGTACTGGCCAGCTCATTATTTTGTGCAAAAGTTGAAGTAGCATTGCTAGTTCAACTGTAGATCTGTGGATGTCAACTTTAAGACAGCTGAACCCCTTCAAATGCTATACTGGTTTGGCAGCAGAATGGGTTTATCTCCAAACAGAGCTCAAACTGTGGCTTGGGATAGTGACTCTGTGAGGAGGATAAAAGGCAGTCTGAGTTCTCATTTCCCTGTGATTTATTTTCTTCTTCTTTTCTTTTCTTTTCTTTTCTTTCTTTTCTTTTCTTTTCTTTTCTTTTCTTTTCTTTTCTTTTCTTTTCTTTTCTTTTCTTTTCTTTTCTTTTCTTTTCTTTTCTTTTCTTTTCTTTTCTTTTCTTTTCTTTTCTTTTCTTTTCTTTTCTTTTCTTTTCTTCTCTCTCTTCTCTTCTCTTCTCTTCTCTTCTCTTCTCTTCTCTTCTCTTCTCTTCTCTTCTCTTCTCTTCTCTTCTCTTCTCTTCTCTTCTCTTTCTCCTCTCTTTCTCCTCTCTTTCTCCTCTCTTCTCCTCTCTTTCTCCTCTCTTTCTCCTCCCTCCTCCCTCCTCCCTCCTCCCTCCTCCCT